>RCUC01117657.1:0-73736 GCA_003697995.1 Taxidea taxus jeffersonii
TTTTTTTTTAAGCACGTGTTTTGGGCATGTTTTCATTGTAAGGATATCACTCTGTTCCATATTTTCTCTTTTCATAGTAAGTTTATGGGATATGATATAGTTAGTATTCTGTACTTTTATAAGATTTCATGTAAGTACAGAACACTAGCAAGATTACATCCCAGACAAACATACTATTAAAAAGAAAAGGAACAGAGTAATCTCTAGATAATAGAGATGAGTCTGGAACATCTCTAGATAACAACTGTCAAAGATCAGGGCCATGTGAGAAGGACTTAGGAGCCAACTTGAATACACTTCTAGTGTCCCCAAATGGGACAGTTTGAGATTAAAAAATAAGAGTTGCAAGTATGTTTAAATCCATGATACCTGATGATACAAAAAAAAAAAAAATTGATTACCGCCTATGGAACACTAGTTTGTTATCTTGAAAGTAGTCAGGAGAGAATCACATATTTATCCTGCCTTTCTTATAAGAACTGACCACTGGGGAACCATGTAGTAGACGATGGGAGGCATCATCTAAAATTTTTCCACTCAATGAATGGAAATGAAATGGGAGAATCAGAGTACTGTCACTTTGCAATCCCCATTGACTTAATGGAACTAGACTGTGAGTGACAATGGCTGCAAACATTAGAAACCAGTGAAAACCAGATATTACGTGCTTTCTGGTGAAATTAAAAAAAAAAAAAGACAAGAATTAACTATATTGACCAAGGTTGTACAGTGAGGTAATGAAATCACAAAGAAAATCAAGGAAGTGATTACTGTAAATTCAGGATTCTGGCGGGGGGGGGGTGGGGGGTAGAAAAGTCTGTTTCTTGATCTGGGCAGTAGTTACCAGAGTATTTTCTTTATAACAACTAGTAAGTTGCTCATTTTGTGTAATTTTCTAAATCTGTGTTTTATGTTACCACATATTTAAAAAAAAATTTATGAAAGAATGACACTTTACATGCTACCTTTATTTTAACTTTTCATTATAACTTTCAGACATACAGAAAAGTTGAACGCCCTGTGTATGTAACACTGTTTATAGTTCATTTTTTTGTTCAATAATATTTAGTAGAGATCTACCTATGTAACTGTGGAACATTGTCACTTTTAAATAATGCATGATGTTCCATTGTAAAGATGGGATGCTTTATTTCATCAGTTTCCTACTGATGAGGATTTAACTTGTTTCTGATTTTGTTCCTACTAGAAATAACGCTGCCAGTATGTCCTTATTACACATTCCTAAGATTTGCCATCACGGGCTGTTCTAACATGCAGAGTGTCACTTGTTATGTGCCGTGAATGAACAATGGCAGAAATGAAGGATGCAGCCCATCTTGGTCACAATACTCAGGAGAGCATTAGTGTCCAAGGAAGAACTGGATTCCCCATGGTAGGACCATGGCATCCTACCTCCCCTGCCTCGAGAGTCAGGCTAAATCCCGGTGGTTCTCCTGTTACCTTATTTTGGTTATTGTGGCTATAATTAGTGTATCGTTTACCTATTGCCACAATAATGTTGCATAAGAACCGCCCCAGAGTTCAGGAACTTCAGCCAGAGCCGTTCCTATCTACAGGACGGCTGAGAGGTGCTTGGGTGCTTACGGATTCGCTTGATGGCCAGCTGGCAGAGGCCCGTCAAAGAGGGCCTTGGCCAAGAGGATTCAGCTACCCAAGTCTCCAGCATCCTTCCAAGAGGCCAGCCTGCATGTGTCTTTGTGTATGCAGATCATAATCTTTTTCAGGGGCTGGAAATGGGCCACGCTTTTCCAGCTTCTGTGTCATCCCATTGGCTAATCTCTAAATGACCAAAGCAAGCCCCACAGTGACATGTCAAAGGCAGTGGGAAGGGACAACAACTTTATGGAGCAGAGGGTGAAGACACAGAGAGGGGTTGATTGAAGCCATTAATGCAGCCCACCCTCCAAAGCCACCCGGGAGCATATTTTAAACTGACACTTCTTAGAAGCATTAAACATTGCCATTATTTCTAAACGGCAGGCATCATGTCTTTGAAGTATGAAAAATGGGGATCAAATACAGTTGTGGGAGAATCATTAAGCTTTTGCTTCGCTTAAAGAAATTCTGGTTAAGAGTTATAAAGGTAATTCATATAAATGGAAAAGTCTACCTTTATTCTGTCTTAAAAATATTTCTTTTCCAATTTTGGTATTTCCCCCCTGGGATACATTTCAGGAAGTAGAATTTTCCCTGTCTGTGCATATTTGCCTTTGTTTGATAGTGTTCTTGGAATTGGCTTTAAAATCTGGCTCTGAGAACACTGAATCAAGTAAGATAAAGAGCTAGAATCACGAATCAACATCCTTAAGTATTTTTGCATAAGATATGGACATTAGAGATAGGATTAGTCCCTGGGCTTTTGTTGCTAGAACTTTCTTCTATTTTAAGATATATAAGTGACAAGTTAGGCTCTTCCAGAACAGTGATTCTCAACAGCAGACATGTAGCACCCAGGTTTGTGGAAGGCAAGAATTTGTTACTAGTAATTATATCTCAAAAAACTTAAAAAAAAAAAATCAGGTTTATTTCCTTAGAGTGGGATATTATATGCCACACCTCTACTTTCTTCTCTGTGGAAGAACAAAATGCTGAAATAAAATTTGCATATGCATATACTTATTAAATACTTCTCATTACCTATGCATCATAAAATTTTAAGCACTTCAGTTGTTGAATGGAAACTGTGTATTGTACCACATAGGCAATTCAAAGGACTTTTCAAAGTAAGTTTGACTATTGTGGAGTCATCTCATGTTGCTGCTCCAAATTATAGATCTGAAAATACAGATTAAATTCTTTAGGGGAAAATAGTTAAAACCTTAAAGGATGAATAGATCGGTATGAATTGGAAGCTAGGTCTCATCCTGGAGTGCGATGTCTACTTTAAAAGTACTTATCAACTAATAACAACCCTGTAGATTTTCAAGAGGGTAAGGCGACAGTTTTTTGACAGCCCTTCCTATGCATGGCAGGTTATAATAATGATTTCAGGAGTGGCAGAAAGAAAGATCCCATTGTAATTTAGTTCTTTGTTCCATTCTTGGACTTAGTTTATTATTTGTGAATATTTTCGGGGTCCAGAATGGGGCGGGGAAAAAGAAGGAAGATGTGCGCCACCGGAGTTTATTGAGTACTCGTGATGGGTGTGCAGCAATCTCCAGGACACCTCGCTTTCCTTTCAGAAAGCTTACAACCTCGTTGAGAAAACAGATCATATGTGTTGGAAAAAATAGTATGTGCCAGGCAGTAAGCAAAGCCAGCACGCAAGCAGGCAGGCCTATTGTATCTCATTTGATCCTCATAACTGTCAGATGGATGGTAATCATGATTTGCAGCTGAATAAAATGTGCCTCAGACATTAAGTATTGGTTCAAGATCCTATAGGACCTCAGTGTCCTATGAATTAGGAGGTGGAAAGAGCACTCAGGCTGATGTTATAACTTTCAAAGCAGGGGGCTTGAAAGCCTCTAGAGCACCCCTTAGGGAGTGTGGAAGGGGTCCCACTACTGGCCTACTTGCGCTTTCTGGGTGGAGACCAGGGATGATAGATGTCTTGCAATACCCAGGACAACCCTATATAACGAAGAATGTCTTCTTCTGCGAAGCTTGTAAACACCCTACCAGATACTCATGTAGGCAAACAGCATGTTTGTAATCATCTGCGTCCACGAGCTCTAAACATAAAGTATTTTTTATGGCTTTAATATACACTATATCTTTCAGAAGTGGAAAACTCCTTCTAACTTTAAGATAACGTGTATTTAACATTTTGGGGGAATTTTCTTAGCGTTGTTCAGTGTTTTGAAATTGCCGTTCTTAACAGCAGTGCAAATCACGATTTCTGGCTTGACAACACAACGCATGCCTCTGTGACTTTGCGTTTATGGTTGTTGCCTTCTCACTGAATCTCCCGGTAGATGCCAGCGTCTGCGGACTGTTTGTTGTGACAAACAGTGTAGATGGGTCTGAAGATTTGCTTATTGAAATGTATCTCTCCTTTTATTTCTCCTTGTCTGAAATTTACATGTATAGATAAGTTGTTTATCTCTGAATTTCACTCAAAATAGTAAGGGGATGTTATAAAATACTTGTTATAGCAAGGGAGTGTTGTTTCTGATAGGATTACACTGGGTTCGATTTTTCGGGAAAGTAACTATTTAAAGGTAATGAGGGTTTTAAATAAATGAGTGATTCTAGAGTCTAATTGGTTGTTAGAGTGTCAGTGCTAAAAGCACTTTATTTTGGAGGTTTTGGGATAAAGGAGTGATTGTGAACACAGCAGTGTTTATCTGCTGTTACGGAAGTAGGATACCTCTGGGGGGAGATGTCAGGAGGAATGAGACCAAGGCGGAGCCAGGAGTCACGGAACTGCGAGAAGGCTGTATAACTAAAGATCTAAAGAGGGAGTGGACAGAACAGAGAATGAGGCAAACTAAGAATTGGTCAGACTTCTGGGGGACTATTTAAGAAAGGTAAAGTAAAATTCCTTGATTTTTAATTATTTCCCTTGTCCCTCCTTGGCATCATTTAAAAGTGCACAGAAAGTTCTCATCACAGGAACAAAAATTTTGTGACTGTGTCTGTTGATAGATATTAACTGGACTTATTGTGGTAATCATTTTGCAATAAGACATACTTTGAGGGGCGCCTGGGTGGCTCAGGAGGTTGGGCCGCTGCCTTCGGCTCAGGTCATGATTTCGGGGTCCTGGGATCGAGTCCCACATTGGGCTCTCTGCTCAGCGGGAAGCCTGCTTCCCTCTCTCTGCCTGCCTCTCTGCCTACTTGTGATCCCTCTCTTTGTCAAATAAATAAATAAAATCTTTAAAAAAAAAAAGACATACTTTGATTCATGACATTGTACAACTGAAACTAATATAATTTTATGTGAATTATTACCTCAATGAAAAATAATAAAGTAAAAATAATTGAAGCAGCTCTTTCTTCAAGGAATTTACCCTCTGTTAGGAAAAAAGATAAAAATAAAAACTTAATGTCATGTGTTAAGTATAATAATAGAAATACGTACAAAGTTTAGTGTAGGGTAATGTGATTAAAATAATTAGGTAGAAGTGGCTGGGTGGCTCAGTCAGTTAAACCTTCAGCTCAGGTCTTCATCCTAGGTCCTAGGATGGAGTCCTGCCTCGTTGGGCTCCCTGCTTAGCAGGGAGTCTGCTTCTCTCTCTCCCTCTGCCCCTCCCCCTGCACATGTGCTCACGTGCTCTCTCTCTGTCTCTTTCTCTTGTGCTCTCTCTCTCCAATAAGTAAATAAAATCTTTTTTTTTAAAGATTTTATTTATTTATTTGACAGATCACAAGTAGGCAGAGAAGCAGGCAGAAAGAGACAGGGGGAAGCAGGCTCCCCGCTGAGCAGATAGCACAATGTAGGGCTCGATCCCTGGACCCCGGGATCATGACCAAAGGCAGAGGCTTTAACCCACTGAGCCACCCAGGCGCCCCTAAATAAAATCTTTAAAAAAATAAGTAGGTAGTTCAAAAAAAATCTTATCAAGGACACAGTACTTGAGTTGTATCTAAATGGGTGAACGCATGTGAGTTTTCATCTATTTCTTGGAAAAAGAAGAACTACACACAACTGTAGCTTACTCGGGAATAGTTTCTCAACCTTACAGTCAAAAAATCAGGCAGTGAGAGGGGGAGAAGATTCCAGTTTTGTGCAGGGTTGCCGAAAGCCCACTATGCCCTCCATTGCAGATGGTGACCATGTAGGGCAGTGTCCTCTCTGGGTACAACTTTCTTGTCCCTCAGACCAGGGATGGTAACTTGCTCCTGCCTCTCCTGGAGTCTGTATTATCCCTTGTGGCTTTCCTACTGCCAACCTTTTTTAAAAAATAGTCCTTAATTAAACCCACCTTAATTTGATTGTGTCATCTGTTTCCTATGAAACCTTATGGGTACAGTGTGTAATTACATACTGAGAAAAAGGCAAAACACATAATAAAAATAAGAGGAAAGTATCTTTATTCTAAATTACAAATATAATATCACAAATAAAAAGAATAATCAATACACATAAGGCCTGATTATAGTGAGATATAGCATTCTTGGTCAGGGACATACCATATTGACAGAAATAAAGCCATTGAGGTTTTGATGGTTAATATAGAAAAAATTGAATCGATAATATGTAAAATTTTGTATTTACATATTTATATCCAACAGGGGAAAAAAGCACAAAGATTCTTAATTCTGAACCAAATACAAGTGGGCATTTAATTATATTTATGTGCTTATTCATTTGTTTAGGAGTGCACATGTGATTTCTGCTTAGAAATGCTCTTCTGTGGTCCTGCTTGACATTTAATGAGCTTTAATGGCATTACCACAAGGCATAGAAGCATTAATTTTCATTAATGGGACACATGAAAATGCTGCTGGAAGGAAACTATTGTTACTAGATTATTTCATTGACACCGTTTTTATGCTTTGTTTTAAAATCAGCTGTTAGGTCATGATCTCAGGGTCCTGAGATTGAGCCCCATGTGGGCTCCGTGCTGCCTGAGATTCTCTCCCTCCTCGTATGCTCTCCCTGTCTCTTAAATAAATAAGTAAGTAAGTAAATAAATAAATAAATAAATAAAATCTTTATTAAAAAAATAAAACAAAATCACAACTCTAGTCTCGGGGCATTTGGTTGGCTCAGTTGGTTAGGCATCTGACTCTTGATTTCAGCTTAGGTCATGACCTCAGGGTCATGGGATCGAGCCCCAGTTGGGCTCTGTGCTCAGTGGGGAGTTTGTTGGAGATTCTTTCTCCCCTCCCTCTTCTTTCCCCCCACTTGCATTCTCTCCCTCTCTCTCAAAAATAAATAAATAAAATATTAAAGAAAATAAAATCACAGCTGTATTGACGTGGAGCTTGTAGTGGCCTGTGGGAGTCTCTGGCGTCTCTGAACTCAGTATGTGGTTCATGGAAACAGGTACCGGTTCTGACGCTGGCCGACTTTCTCCAGCTTTACAGCTGAGGGAGCACCTCTGCCTGTCTTTGCTTTTATGGAAAAGGTAGATAATATTTTGATGAGGGTAAAGTTTCAGGGTCTGTCTGCATTCCCTTGATCAGCAGTTCTCCAACAGAAAGTAATGAGCCACAGATTTATCTGAAGTTTTTTAGTAACCACATTATCAAAAAAAATAAAGTGAAATTAATTTAACCGTATGTTTTATCTAACTCTCTATATCCAAAATAGCATCATTTCAACATGTAATCAGTTTTAAAATTATTAATGAGAGATTTTATTTTTTTCATGCAAAGTATTTAAAATCTGTGTGGTTTACCCTTCTAGCACTCAATGTGGATGCAGAATTTTCAATAGAAATACTGATCTCTATTTAAATTTCATAAAATGCGTTGTTGAAAAAGTAGCTTCACCTACCCAAGAAGTTCACTTCAGTTTATAAATTTAGATTTTTTTTATATAAATGTAGGTTTAAATTAATTATAATGAAATAAAATGAGAAATTCCGTTCCTTAGTTGTACTAGTCACTCAGGTGTTCGTTAGCTCCAGTTGCTCCTCATGGCTGCCATATTGGACTGCATGGCTACAGATTATTTTATTATTATTATTATTATTATTTTATTTTATTATTTTTTTAAGCTTTACTGATTTATTTGAGAGAGAGAAAAGGAGCATGGGTATGTGGCAGGGAGGGCCAGAGGGAGAGGGAGAGAGGGAATCTCTAGTAGATTCTCCACAGAGTGGAGAGCCCAACTTGGGGCTCGGTATCACAACCCTGAGATCATGACCTGAGCCAAAATCAAGAGTCCCTTGCTTACCTGACCAAGCCACCCAGGTGCCTCAGCTATGGATTATTCTTTTTTTTTTTTTTTTTACTTTATTTAAGCTTTATTTAAACATATAATGTAACCCCACCACCCTCATCCAACCCCTCTTCCCCCCACCCCCCTCAGTTTGTTTTATGACATTAAGAGTCTCTTTTGGTTTTTCTCCCTCCCGATCCCATCTTCTTTCATTTTTACTTTTCCTACCACCTTAACTCCCACCCCCGTTGCATCTCCACTTCCTCATATCAGGGAGATCATGTGGTAGTTGTCTTTCTCCAGTTGACTTATTTCGCTAAGCATAATACGCTCTAGTTCCATCCATGTCGTCGCAAATGGTAAGATTTCATTTCTTTTGATGACTGCATAGTATTCCATCGTATATATATACCACATCTTCTTTATCCATTCATCTGTTGATGGACATCTAGGTTCTTTCCATAACTTGGCTATTGTGGACATTGCTGCTATAAACATTCGGGTACACGTGCCCCTTTGGATCACTACGTTTGTATCTTTAGGATAAATACCCAGTAGTGCAATTGCTGGGTCATAAGGTAGCTCTATTTTCAATTTTTTGAGGAACCTCCATGCTGTTTTCCAGAGTGGTTGCACCAGCTTGCATTCCCACCAACAGTGTAGGAGGGTTCCCCTTTCTCCACATCCTCGCCAGCATCTGTCATTTCCTGACTTGTCCATTTTAGCCATTCTGACTGGTGTGAGGTGGTATCTCATTGTGGTTTTGATTTGTATTTCCCTGATGCCCAGTGATGTGGAGCACTTTTTCATGTGTCTGTTGGCCATCTGGATGTCTTCTTTGCAGAAATGTCTATTCATGTCCTCTGCCCATTTCTTGATTGGATTATTTGTTCTTTGGGTGTTGAGTTTGCTAAGCTCTTTGTAGATTTTAGATACTAGCCCTTTATCTGATATGTCATTTGCAAATATCTCTTCCCACTCTGTCAGTTGTCTTTTGGTTTTGTTGACTGTTTCCTTTGCTGTGCAAAAGCTTTTGATCTTGATGAAGTCCCAATAGTTCATTTTTTCCCTTGCTTCCCTTGCCTTTGGCGTTGTTCCTAGGAAGAAGTTGCTGCGGCTGAGGTCGAAGAGGTTGCTGCCTGTGTTCTCCTCAAGGATTTTGATGGATTCCTTTCTCACGTTGAGATCCTTCATCCATTTTGAGTCTATTTTCGTGTGTGGTGTAAGGAAATGGTCCAATTTCATTTTTCTGCATGTGGCTGTCCAATTTTCCCAACACCATTTGTTGAAGAGGCTATCTTTTTTCCATTGGATGTTCTTTCCTGCTTTGTCGAAGATTAGTTGACCATAGAGTTGAGGGTCTATTTCTGGGCTCTCTATTCTGTTCCATTGATCTATGTGTCTGTTTTTGTGCCAGTACCATACTGTCTTAATGATGACAGCTTTGTAGTAGAGCTTGAAGTCGGGAATTGTGATGCCACCAACTTTGGCTTTCTTTTTCAATATTCCTTTGGCTATTCGAGGTCTTTTCTGGTTCCATATAAATTTTAGGATTATTTGTTCCATTTCTTTGAAAAAATTGGATGGAATTTTGATAGGCATTGCATTAAATGTGTAGATAGCTTTAGGTAGCATAGACATTTTCACGATATTTATTCTTCCAATCCATGAGCATGGAACATTTTTCCATTTCTTTGTGTCTTCCTCAATTTCTTTCATGAGTGCTTTATAGTTCTCTGAGTATAGATTCTTTGCCTCTTTCGTTAGGTTTATTCCTAGGTATCTTATGGTTTTGGGTGTAATTGTAAATGGGATTGACTCCTTAATTTCTCTTTCTTCTGTCTTGTTGTTGGTGTAAAGAAATGCAACTGATTTCTGTGCATTGATTTTATATCCTGACACTTTACTGAATTCCTGTACAAGCTCTAGCAGTTTTGGAGTGGAGCCTTTTGGGTTTTCCACATATAGTATCATATCATCTGCAGAGAGCGATAGTTTGACTGGATTATTCTTAAAACCATAGATTGCTTTTGTGTTTCTCAGGTTACTTTTTTTTTTTTTTTTTAACGTGTCCTGTCTTAGTTATTTATTTGACAGAGAGAGAGAGAAAGCGAGAGAGAAAACACAAGCAGGAGGAGTGGGAGAGGAAAGAGCAGGCTTCTCACTGAGCAGAGAGCCCAGTATGGGAGCTTGATCCCAGGACCCTGGGATCATGACCTGAGCCAAAGGCAGCTGCTTAATGTCTGGGCCACCCAGGCGCCCCTCAGGTTACTTTTTATGTAGAAGCAGTCCGTGCCCAAATAGTCCGTGCCGCAAAGTCCTTAGAAACTTTTTATCAGGTTAGGTTTATTCATCAAGGGAGATAAAGGCCTAGGGAAAAATAGCTCTGCAAGTTTGTGCTTTATTCTTAGGGCTGCCTTGCACATGATAGGTGTTTAATAAATGTTTACCTAGCTAAATCCCATGTAGTTCTCAAATTGCAACTTAAATTGCACTTTCTGGGGCGCCTGGGTGGCTCAGTGGGTTAAAGCCTCTGCCTTCAGCTCAGGTCATGATCCCAGGGTCCTGGGATCAAGCCCCGCATCGGGCCCTCTGCTCGGCGGAGAGCGTGCTTCCTTCTCTCTCTCTGCCTACTTGTGATCTATGTCTGTCAAATAAATAAATAAAATCTTTTAAAAAAAAATTGCACTTTCTCCAGGAAATAAGTGTTTCCTGACTCTCCAGTCTGTCCCGTGTTGCTTCATTCTGTTTTCTCGGAGAACTGAGTTCTTTTCCTCCAGGTCATAGACCCGTATACACTGAGATGAATAAATTTGTGATTTATGTCCATCTTCCTGATAGCCTGTCTATAAGTTCCATGAGAAGGGGGAATGTGTTTTGTTTACTAAAGTGTCCCCTGCTCCTAGCATCACACATGGCGTGTGTGGAATAAATATTGGTCAGATAATAATAGCACAGGACTGTTTAGAATAGGAAGCAATTAGCCAGAATGTCAATTCATAACTTCATAGAAGTTAGAGTTTCTTTCATGCTGGGGAGAAGGAATTTTTTTTAAGATTAGATACACTGAAAAATTAGATTCTTAGTGTTTGTTCGTCTTTCTACTCCTATAAGTATGCCTCTTAGCTTTCTCTCTGTTTGTTAATATTCATTGTCTCGAAATAGCTTATTATATCACGTCTAGCTCTGCTTATAACTTTAGGTATGTTGAAGACAAAAACTTAAAAAAAAAAAGAAAACTGAGTTGTAAAATACTTTTCAGGAGCTGAGAAAGGGAATAGGGAAAAGACAAAGGTGCAATAGAGGAAGCATCTTTTGCTGTTTCAGGGCAATTTAAAATAAACCCACCCTTTTAATTATAGCAGAGTAATGAGCCTTACCCACAATATGTGGAAATATAATTAAAAATGTATTGTGGGTCAGTAGACCAAGTTGTCGGGTCATTATCGGAATCATAAATTTGGGAGTAATGCCCATTAAAGGTACTAGTTTGGAAAGGTGAAAAAAGAATTTAGTCTCCACAAATATAAAGCTAAGCAATTTGAATAATGCTTTAGAAAACTGCCAACATTTGACTTTTTAAAAAAAACTTCTCCTATAACTGTAATAAACACACGGAAATGTGCACACGAGGGTGCCGCTTGATGAGTTTCCATACCCAGATCAAGAAACCGTGTGTTTACTATCATAACATCCTAGAGGGTACTATACCCCTCTTGCTGCTCCCCCTTTCCTGCCCTCCAGGGTAAACCACTATCCTGACATAGGTAAGTTTTTCCTGTTTTTGTACCTTATATAAATAGAATCACGTAGCATCCTCATTTGAATGATTATAATAGATTATCGTTGTAAGTGATATTCATGGTGGCAACTCATCAAAAACATGGTCTATTTTCAGGTTTTCTTCTCTTGTGTCTCATTTGGTAAACTGGTGGTTTACCACTGTTCTGGTTCTTTACTATTCTTTTAAGAAATTTTTGTGTAGGATGGGTGGCTCCATCGTTAAGCATCTGCCTTCGGCTTAGGTCATGATCCCAGGGTCCTGGGATCGAGCCCCACATCAGGCTCCCTGCTTGGCGGGAAGCCTGCTTCTCCCTCGCCCATTCCCCCTGCTTGTGTTCCCTCTCTCGCTGTGTCTCTCTCTGTCAAATAAATAAAATCTTAAAAAATTTTCTTTTTCTGTGTAGATGTATGTATTTGTGTGTGCTTTTAGAACAAGAGTCCACGAAGTTTATCTCTAAAATAAATTCTCAGAAACGGAATTGCTGGGATGCCTGGTGACTCAGTCCATTAAGCATCTGTCTGTCTTTGGTTCAGGTCATGATCCCAGGACCGTGGGATCAAGTCCCGTATCAGGCTCCGTGCTCAGTGGGAAGCCTGCTTCTCCCTCTACCTGCCGTGCTCTGCATGTGCGTGCTCTCTGTCAAATAAATAAGATCTTAGAAAAAAAAAAAAAAAAGAAATGGAATTGCTGAGAGTGGGGGTCTATGCATTTTAAATTTGCTCAGATATTTCTATATGGCTCTTGAAAAAGTTTTGCCAGCTTTTACTCCCATTAGTAAGTTTTGAAAATTCCTATTTCCAATGTTGTCACTTTCAGTTATGTGTTATTAAGCTTGTTAATCTCTGCAGTCTGATAAAGGAAAACAGCGAGTTGTTGTTATTTAATTTTGCATTTTCTTTAGTTTTGACTGAGGTTAGTTTTTATATGTTTGTTGGATATTTGCGTTTCTCTTGGGATTTGTCCTGCCCTTTGCTCATTTTCCTACAGGCTTGTTCATATTTTTCTTAGTCACTTCAAGGAAATTCTTCATAACTTCAAGGAGCTCTTTCTATATAAGTGAAATTAGCCCCTTTATGTCCTTGTCATGTTAATTTTTTTCAGTTTTTTTTTCTTTACTGTGTTTATAGTTATTTTGTATTCCCAAACAGAATGTTTGCTTTTTTATATGGTGAAATGTACCAGTTTTTTCCTTACTGCCTTCTGAATTGTGCTTTTAATGAGAAAAAGCATTGGAAAGTTGAGACACATAGATAAATAACAAGACAAAGACAGACAGATAACTGCAGCCTGGCATGGGGAAAAAAAATCTCAAGAAATGTTTGTGGGAAATGTGGTTAAGCAGAAATTCAAGTTTCAGTCAAATGTGTTTTTACCAACTATAAATAAACAAAAATTTGGATATTATCTGCCAAAAATTGTTTTAACGTTTTTGACAGCTTTTGGAAGAATTGTCAATGCTATGCTTTTTTTTTTTTTTCTTCTCTTGTATGCTTTGTTATTTGGGGTTTTAATTTCTCCAATGATCCCTCTTTTCAGATTTCAAATTATAACTAGTTCCTGCACCACAGCTGGAGTCCCGTGACCCATGTCAGAAGTACTTCCAGGTCAGACCTACTTCCTCATGTTTCAATGCAGAGAAGCAGTTGAATATTAAAACTTGAACGAATAGATATGATGGATGATTGTTCAGATGTTAAACAGGGTTTTCTAAAATGACGTGTTTTTGCTTATTCTTGTTCATTAATGTAGTAGGGAAGGAGATCATTAAAATGAGATTGAAGAATCCATTGGACTTACGTGTATTTGTGTAATAATTGCATGACTCCAGTAATAGCATAATGTAAAACTATTTTAGTTGATTATAACAGGAAACTAAAGCTATGTCAGTTTTGCCATCTGGCATTGCGTATAAACTTATGTACGGACAATGAGGTGTTGGTGGTGGTGAGTCTCCATAACCAGCATCTTCACCATTGTTGAGTCTGTCTAGAGTCGAACTCCTCAGGTCAGTTTTCTCCCGGATCTGGTGCTGATTAAGTTTAGGCCTTAAGGAAACCACCTTAATCTTATTGTACACCCCTCTCTTTGGGTCACGATGGATGCTAGACCATACACGATGTGGTGTGGGATTTACTTCTTCGCCTCACAGTAACTTAACGAGGAAGAAATAGTTGCAGTAACATTTTGAATTAAACACAGGATAGGACTGCAAGTCAAAAAGGACTCTGGGGGAACCCATACTTTGTTAGGGTACAAACCACGAAGCAAATTCTGAGTTTTTATGCATAGATTTACACCATGGACAGATAGGTATTAAAGTCTCTTTGTTCTGTCATTAGACTCTGGATGCATGTCCAGGCTACTTTCTCCTTTATGTAATACTTCATGTTCTGTTTCACCAGAAAATTAAATAAAACATAATAGAATAAACACTAAGCTCAGTAGAGATAAATGAACCACAGGTAATACCTTTTTTTATTCAAAACAGCCGAAAACAATGTGGCAAACCTAAATTCACACAGGAAAATTAGGAACTTAGAGCTGATTCTCAGAGGCCTCTCATCACCCTGTGGTAATTTAGGGACAGGCAATTGTAAATACATATTTGAACAGGCATATTAATTTTGGTAAATCAAGGCAAAGATGTGTGTCCTTTTAAAAAACGCAGTTTAAATTGTTGCGAATGATTCCTTTTAGGAATTCTTTAGCATTTAAAATTTTTTATTACATGGCAAGATCGGCTCTGTATAGAAACTGTAAGAACAAAGCTGGCAAGTATGTAAAATGTGTTTTCCTCTCCAGAAGCAAACTGATCAAATAGCTTCTAGGAATTTCTTACTGTCACTTATATTGTATTATGCTAATGTATTCCTTCTTCCTAATGGTACTCAAGTTGCTTTTATTTGCTGGTAGGTATATGAGAGATAATGACACTGTTATCCAGCAGGGTTTTCCAATGACAGCTATTACTATCATATATTGGTCTAGGATGTGACACATTTAACAAGGAGAGCAGTATTCTTATTTCAGTGGAGTGTATATTCCAATCATTTTTTACTTGAAAATTCAGGTGACAGCTAGTGCAGCAGAGTCGGGACCGACAACTGAGATCAGGTAGCCTCTGTCCCCCTTCTCGACTCCTGGGAGCTGTGACTAGAGGGAGCCTTTTAAAAAGCAAACATACCCCAGAACATACACCATTATCCACCTGGAAGATGCTTCTTGAACCTTTCAGGTTCAACTCAGGAGTCCCTTCCAAGCACATCTCAGCCTGTGATATAGTCTGGCAGTTACCCTGTTTCAAGGATTCTGCCATTGTTTTAGATTCCCTGTTGGAACTGACGTGAGGCCCAGCTTCTCAGTTACTCAAGACAACCTGTGTCATTACTGGATTGCTCACCTGCTTTTTCTCACCTAAACTGGTACTCTCAAGCTTGATCATTTGACTATATTCATCAGACTTGTTCATAAAAATCTAAAGTTGTTTTTAAAATATACATTAATCTTCCATAGACATTAAGGCTCTTGCAAACAATGAAAATGGCTTAGAAATCGAGCACAGAAAACATCCTTGGAATAAGCATATACTGTCCCAAGCTTTGAAGGTCTTCATTCTTATTTGGATATACAAATTCCGACTTGGGTTTCCAAAAGAGCTTCTCTTCCCATTTGCCACAGGGAATCTGGGGACGCCAGGCTTCCTTATCTGGCGTGCCTTTCTCATCCTGGCCCACTGGTGGACTCTAGCGCACCCTTCAAACCCAGCTCAGCTGTGCTTTTTCACAGTGCCTCTTTCCTCATCCAAATGCCTTTTTCTCTTAAGATTCTGCCTACTTGAGTCACGGCAAGTTTGTTTAATAATTGTTCCTTCTCATTGCCCACTCTGACTGTTCCTTTCTTCTTCTTTTTTTTTTTTTTTTTAAGATTTTATTTATTTACTTGACACAGAGAGAGAGAGACAGAGAGCAAGGGAGCACAAGCAGGGGGAGTCGCAAAGGGAGAGGGGGAAGCAGGCTTCTGACTGAGCAGGGAGCCTGATACGAGGCTCGATCCCAGCACCCAGGGATCATGACCTGAGCTGAAGGCAGACGCTTTTCTGACTGAGCCACCCAGGCGCCCCTCTGAGTTTCTTGAAGAAAAGTATCTGGTATATCTCTGTCGTGTCTCCTCATCTCCCCTTGGGATGATTAACAAAGCCAGTCCTCAGACAGTTAAGTTGAGTGGGCATGGGAAACCCTTAGGTGGGTGACACCTAGCTTTTGAAATCACCCTCGTCCCCTAAAGCCTGGAGAAGTTGCCCTGTGACTCAGCTGTGTGAAGCTGCTCCTTTGGCTTTAGAAACTAACCAAGGTTAGGGGTGCCTGGGTGGCTCAGTTGGATGAGTGTCTAATTCTTGGTTTCAGCTCAGGTCATGATCTCAGGGTCCTGGGATCGAGCCCCACGGCAAGCTCTGCGCTCAGCAGGGAGTGTGTTGGAGGATTCTTTCCATATCTCTCCCTCTGCTTCTACCCTCTCCCCACCAACTCCGTCACAAGCATGCTCTCTCCCTCTTTCTCTCCCTCTAAAACAAATAAATAAATATTTAAAAAAAAAAAAAAGAATGAAACTTCCAAGATTCTAATGCTGTGATCTCTCTGCCTCAGTGACCCATAACCTTTGCCTCTTTTGTTCAGAGAGAAGTTCTTATCATTTTCATCACATTGAGAGTTTACTTTCATGAGTAATTTCAGGAAACCAGCCTTCTTTTGCCTCTCCTTCCTAAAAGAAAAAAAAAATCTGAATTATTTCATTTCCTTCATACTTTGAGGTCTAGTTCAAAAGGCAGCATTCCTCAGGGTAGAAGTTGGGCTGTTAACTCCTCAGTGGAAATAAAACTGTGTAGCAGAGAACTGAAAATGAAGAAACTGTCAAGTTTCACCGATGAGCAGGGCAAACCTGGAGCTTCCCTGGGCCATTTGTCAATTCCTGATTTTGTCAGTGTGTCACTAGAGCACATGGAGAGCAGCGGGGTATAGAGAGAAAAGTTTCCTGTCGTTCATGAGAAAAATTTTCCTTTGACAGATGCCTAGAGGTCTCAGAAAAGAGAAACCGAGGGGGCAGGTTTAACTATGGGTTCCAGCATGGGTTTCTATTAGGATGTCATCCAAATTATGGGGTTCCGTCTCCGTGCTGGGATCTTTGTGACTCTGGGTGTCTGGAAAGCCTTGTTAGTCATGGACTTTAAGTAACCCTGGCTTACTCCATTTTGTTTGGGCCTCACAAAAAATACTCCATTTACTAGCAAAGGCTTTGTTTTCAGTTGCTGAAAGGAGAAGACTCAGTTTAAAGTGGTTTAAGCCCACACAAAAAATCAGTTGACTTTTTTTTTAAGATTTATTTATTTATTTATTTGACAGAGAGAGAGAGAGAGATCACAAGTAGGCAGAGAGACAGGCAGAGAGAGGGGAAGCAGGCCCCCCGCTGAGCAGAGAGCCCAGTGAGGGGCTCGATCCCAGGATTCAGATCATGACCCAAGTTGAAGACAGAGGCTTAACTCACTGAGCCACCCAGGCGCCCCAAATCAGTTGACTTTAACAGCCAAGAAGTCTAGGGGTATCCTGTTTCAGGTATGGCTTGTTTTAGGGATTCCAATGCCATTAGAATTTCTTACTCCCTCCCTGTCTCATAGATCTACTTGCTCATTGGTCCATGCTAACGCTAGTTGCCTCTTCATGGTGACCCTTCAAAGTTCTAGGCTTTTATCTTCTAGTTCAAGAACAAGAGAAAAGAGGGCATCCCTTTTCTGATTGTGCCGCCAACAGTCTTAGGACTGGCTTTGTGTAGGTCGCCTGCTTTTCCTTGAGCCGGTCACCACAGTCATGGGGATTTGCTACCCTGACTTGGCTGGGCCTAGGCCCTGTCCTCCACAAAGCAAGGGACAGTGTCATCTCTGCCTGAAACACATGGGCTGAACCCCTAGAATATAAGCTGCGCACAAGTAGGTGTTTTTCTTTTGTCAGTTTTGCCCACTGCTATAACCTTAGCAGTTAGAAGGCAGTTAGAAGGCTTTTATGTGGCCATGCACACCAGAGAATCTGTTGAATGAAGGAATGAGAGTATAGAAAGGTTGATTCCCCAAGAAAAATTGTGGGGCTGTTACCAGTTAAAGAGGAAACGCATGCCGGGCTGTAACAGATGTTTCCCCATGGGCGTGCAGGAGAGCGATGGCCGTAGTAATACTAGCTCTTGTGACACTCTCAGCTTATATCCATCTCTGTAATAGAAATCGATCTTCCTGCATTGATGTTGGGGCTTGATAACAGCATGACAAGTAGCTGTAGAAGTAATGGCCAAGTCCTGGGGGCCCATCTCACCACCAGAAATCCAAGAGCAGAACCGCCTCTGTACTAAAGACTCTCGGGGTCACCAGCATTTGCTTACCCATTCCTCATTCATTTTGCTTATTTTGTGTACTGTCATATTCTTGGCCTTGAGAAGAGCAGCTAGCACATAGCAGTGCTCGATGGCTATCTAGTTAATGAAGGAGTGGATGGATTAATGAATCAAACATTTATTGAGTACTCTTCTATGCCAGGCTGTGTTGAAAGGCCCTGGAAACTCTGGGAATATAAAAATGAAAGGGAAATGCAAATCAAAATGACAACAAGATGCCACTTCATACCTCCTTGGATGGCTAACATAAAAAAGACACAACAAGTGTTGGGGAGGATGTGGAGAAATTAGAACCTTCATCCACTGCTGGTGGGAATGTAAAATGGTGCCCCTGCCTTGTAAAACCACTTACAGGTCCTCGAAAGGTCATATGTATTTAATTATATAACTTTATGTATAATATTATATAACTATATAAATACATACAACTGTATGTATTTCATTATATAACCAAATATATATTATATACCTATGATATATGTTATTAAATACTAATTACATATATAATTAGCAATTCCGCTCCTGGGTTACACCCACGAGAATTGAAAACGTACATTCACACAAAGCCTTGTATGTGAATGTTTATAGTAGCATGGTTTTTAATAGCTAAAACATGGAAACATTCCAAATGTTCATTAACTGATGAACACTTAAATAAAATGTGGTCTGTCGATACCATGGGATATGATTTGGCCACAAGAAGGAATGAAGTACTGATACATACGACAAGAAGGATGAACCCTGATGATCCACTCAGTGAGGAAAGCCAGTCACAAAAGATCACATGTCCTGTGCTTGGGTTTACGTGAAATGTCTAGAATGGGCAGTCCGTAAGGATGGAAAGCATGTTAGTGGTTGCTGAGGGCTTGAGTGTGGGAGGAACAGAGGGTAACTGCTGATGAGCCGAGGGTTTCTTTTTGGGGTGATAATTGCACTCTGCCGCTAGATCCTAGTAATGGATGGACAATTCTGAGAATATGCTAAACACCCCCAAACTGTACATTTTTAAAAGTGAGCTGTATGATATGTAAATTATATCTTGATAAAACTGTCCTAAAAAAATGAATAGAACAGTCACTGCCCTCAAGGAACTTACAGTTTAGAAGGGAAGATAGACATCTCAATGGCTAGAAGTGCTGATGGGAACAGCCTGCTACATACCTAGCATGGAACAGGCGGCAACCATTGTTGTGTATAGGAATCAGAGGAAGGCTAAAGGAGCTGGGTTTTGAAGGATTCATAGGAGTTTTCAGGTGGGTTATATAGGGTGGGGGGTGGTAAGGGAGATGAGGGCAAAGGACATTCCTAGGCAGAGGAAACAAACTCCCTTGTGCAGGGGGAAAAGGGTTGAGAAGGGGCTTGGCATTGTCAGGAAGGCTGATTGAGACTAGCGTAGGGGGATTTGAAGTGGTTATAGAGTGAGCTTTTGAACAACAGGACTAGTAGATGGTTTTAAGCAGGAGAGCTCCCTGATCAATTTGTTTTCAGAATGATACAGGACAACACACATCAGGCTAGGCCACAGAGCTGTTACACTTGCGGATTTAGGAAGAAACTGCTGAGTGATGCAGGCCTGAAAGCAGGCGGGGAGGAGGTGGGAAGGGGAAATGCGATTTAGGAACACTTCCAAGGAAAACAGAGAGTTCAGTAGCATAAGAAACCGATGAAGGGCTATCCCTATGCTTCTGGTCTGGGAAATTTAGGATGGCAATGCCATGAGTTCTCGCTTAGGGTCTAGCCCACGTGTCAATGGATTTAACTCCATCCCCCTAATTTATAGGGAGTATTAGACCAAATGGTCTTTGATCTCAAATCTATAGTAAGATCATGGGAGGCAAAGATAAGTCGAAGTGGCTTGAATGCTCCAACTTCTGGGCCTCCATATAGTACTAGTACTGGGGAAAGCAGGCTAAACTGTCTTCGGAGAAGAGTGAAAGCAAAAGTTGGGTGAGGGGGACTGGTCCTCGGGCAGAAAAGGAAGATAGTCCTCCTTTCATTTTTATATCCACAGAGAATTAATTTTTCTCCATAATTGTTAGTTTTTATATTACTGTTGTATTGCTCTTTCCCATCATATGTGATTCTCTTCTGTTGATTGTTACTAACGATGCTGGTGGTAAATATGAGGAGGGAGGGGAACAGAGAAAGGCCTGGAATTGGGTGCTGTGGGGCACAGTGGTGACAGGAGCATCGTGTCGTGTGCACCAGAGCTGTGTCGTGTGCATTGCAGAGCTTGGAAAACTTGGAGCTGGTAGGATGACAGCTGATGAGAAATCAGGTCTGGTAGAGAAGTATACCAGTCTGTTCTGGGTCACAGCGCGTGTACTTTTGACTCGAAATAGCCTTTTCTTCTTTAGGGAGTTATGGCAGAATTGAACAAGAATGTTCTTGAGCTGAGACCAAGGAGCAAAAGAAATCAGTCTGGATAGTATCTTGAAAGATTTTATTTTAAATCTTACTCAGATGCTACATGGGAAAAAAGCTTGAGAAAAGCTAGACTTTTAATATAAACATTTCTTGAAATGTTAATGAAACACTTTTTCCCCCCATTGTATTCAGTGATTTATTCTACAGACATGCATTGAGTACCTACTGTATGCTGTGCTCCTGTTCTGGTCACTGGAGGTCACAGTCTAATGGGAAACTCCAACAGGGCAAAAATAACACAGTGGGGATGTTGCTATCATAGAGATGAGTGTAGGAAGGTTTGGGAGTATAGAAGAAGGAGCCCTGGATTCTGCCTGGAGGGGCAAGAAGACAGTTCACAACTAGGTGATACCTACCTTGAATCTTAAGGGTGAAATAGAAACCAGCCAGATAGGAGGGAAGGATGCTGAGAAGGTGCGCAAAGACAAGGAAGGGGACATGCATGATCAGAGCGTTCCAAGAGCTTCTGAAATCATTATCTGGTATCTGGTTTGACCTTGGCCCCACATTGGAATCACCCTGACGGGGCCTGGCCCCAGGCTGATTGAATCAGACTCTTTGTGGTGTCTTTAGGAGTAGGCCTTATAGCCTTCTGCGCTTTTTAAAAAAGCTCCCCAAGGGATGCATGCCGCTGAGGTCAAAAACCTCTCCTTGTTCCTATGACACTTGTTTCTTGACCTTCTGGAGTCCTCCTATCCCTGGCCTTTTCCTCCCAGCTATCCATCCCTTCCCGGCTCCATTCCCTGCCCTCTCCGGGCCATACCCAGAATGCATGCCTTGTCTGCTCACTTCCCCTACCCCCCACCGTAATCCTGTCCGCCTCTGTGACTATGTGTTTCCCCCTCCCATTCAGTAAGTTGCCTTTTCATTGTGTGGATGGTTTCCTTTGCTGTGCAGATTTTTGGGGTGGATGTAGTCCCGCTTGTTTATTTTTGCTTTTGTTGCCTTTACTTTTGGTGTCAAATCCAAAAAACTATTGCCAAAACCCATGTCAGGGGGTTTACTGCCTGTGTTTTCTTCTAGAAACGTAACGGTTTCAAGTCTTATGTTCAAGTCTTTTCATCCATTTTGAGTTAATGTTTGTGTGGGGGTTCAGGGCCGGGCCCACTTTCATTCTTTTTGCATGTGGCTGTCCCGTTTTCACCCTTTAGTGAAGAGACTGTCCTTTCTCAGTTGTATACTCTTGGCTCCTTTGTCATAAGTTAATTGGACATACACGCATGAGTTTATTTCTGGGCTCTCTGGTCCGCTCCATTCATCTGTGTGTCTGTTCTTATGCCATCAAACTTCACATTTCTTTTAGAAGAAGTTACCAACTCTATGTTTCTTCCATGTGACTATTTCTGGACTTTTGTTCCTCCCCTTCTGTTCCCCTAGCCTGCTTCCCTTGGGGCAAGACTTTCCTTTCACAGAGAAAATGAAGGCTGTCAGCTCTGCTTTTCCTGGATTTGGTGTCACTGTCCCCACCTTCCCTCCCTCTCCTTCCTTCCCTCTTGAAGAAGTGTCCCTTGTCTTGGACAAGGCTGACTCTCTCTTATCTGCTGTGCTCCCTCAGCTCATCACCTGGATTCTCCCTTCTTTGTCTGTCCCTCTTTTGTGTTTCCATTTATCCCTTCTCTGTCGCCCTCTGTGTTTCTGCCTTATAAGCAAGAAAACATCACAAAGACTCTTAGTCCTTAAAAAACAAAAACACCTTCCTATAACCCCAAATCACCCTGCAGCTGCTCTCCTCTGCCCCTTTGTTCTTTAGTGAAGTTCTTGAAGCTCACTCTGCCCACCTCTGTCATTCTCCCGAAGCTGTTAGGGGCAGAAGCCGCCCATGTTCTTATCATCAGCCAGTGCTGCTTCATGGAGGCCTTATCTTCTTGCCCTGGTCAAGAGGTGAATGACTAGACTCAGCATGATGGCAGTGAGAGGGAAGGACCCCCCCCCCACCCCCCGTACTTAGGTCACTCATGCCCACCTTGTTGTTTCGCTACTGTCTTGATAGAACTGTTGATGGTGGCTTTCCAGGTGGTCTCCTTGACTGTGGTTGGCTTCCCTTTGATAAATGTCAGAGTCAGACACTAGCGCCAAATGGGAGAGCATGAAGATGGGGCTAGCCTGCCTGTTCGGTTAGGGAGGCAGCCTCTGTCTACATCATTCTCCTCTCTCTCTGATGACCACTGGCGTTTTAATGGCCTCATTTCCATTGCTTCTTTAATACCTTTTCACCAGAGTCATCTTGGAGAACATGCTAGAGGAAAGTTGCCCTTTCCTTCTGCTGCATAAAGGAAGACAACACACATACATGCACGCACGCACGCACACGTATCCTCTCCCTCGCTCTTTCTCTTTCTCCCTCACCTTCTCTCTCTTTCTTTCTCTTCAGCCTCATTTATTCTTCATGCTGTTGAAGTACTTGATCTTCTCTGCCTCAGGGTCAAGACTGACTCTGCCCGACTCTTCCTTCCTTTTACTGCATCTCCTTTTGCGTTTTGATTTGCTAAGACTCCCCAAATGCTGATCCGGCCTCTCTTACCTTCAGATCCTCTCCAGACTGAGGTGGGAAGATCACTCACTCCTTTGTACCTCCCCAGCTCCCATCCTGGTTGATTTTTATCACATTATTGTGTGCTTATCTTCAGCAGGGCAGAAAGCACTTAGCTGGTGGGATCTTATGTGTCTTGGTTTCCCTATTCCCAGCTGGTGCCTGGCAAGAAGAAAGTGCTCAGTACATATGGTGGCCTGTGGTATGGCGAGCAGAGATAGAAGCACGTGAGGAAGGAGGGAACCATAAAATAATATTAATCCCTAAGGGTATGCCAGGCCCTGGGTTAAATACTGACAGCCATCTCTTAGTTCTCAACAAAACTCAGTGAGGTGAAGATACTATTACTATCCTGATTTTACAGGAAAGAAATGGCCAGTTTAACTAATTTATCTGTTATAACAAGGAATTTGGACTGATTCTTAAGCTTTTGGACTCCAAAGAAAACAGTTAAATAGAAGATTTAAAGAGATATTGTAAGATTTGCTTTGCTTAAAAAAAGAAACACAAACCTCTTTACCTCTTACACTGAGGAATTTTTTTTTCCTATTATTAAACCGTTCTGGACCCAACGTCTTTATCCCATCCTGTTAGTCTGTTTGCTTTCTCTGTGTCAGTACAACAGGACTGTTTCTTTTCTTTTTTTTTTTTAAAGATTTTATTTATTTATTTGTCCGAGAAATAGAGAGAGTACAGGCAGGCAGAGTGGCAGGCAGAGGTAGAGAGAGAAGCAGGCCCCCCGCAGAGCAAGGAGCCCGATACTGGACTCAATCCCAGGATGCTGGGCTCATGGCCGGAGCTGAAGGCAGCCGCTTAACTGACTGAGCCACCCAGGCATCCCAACAGGACTGTTTCTATCCCTCGGAGAAAATCAGGTGGTAAATTTTGGGCCCCTGGCAGGCAGCCCTGTGCTCTGTCCCTTGGATGTAAAGGGGTGAGGTTGACACATTATGGTTATGTACTATACTAAATCCTCTGCCTGCATTTCTCATTTTAATCCTCACAACAATCCTGGCCAAAAATGCCCCATTTTTCAGACAAGGACAGTGAAGGTCAGGTGTCCTGGGTCACTCAGTTAGTAACTAGCCTGTCTCCCTGGCCCCGACTTCTTTGTTCTTACCCTCTCGGGCACTGCCTCCCTCTTTCAGGGGCCTCTTCCTTTGAAGCCTTCATCTTTCTAGGAATTTGCTAACTTTTGCCTCCTTCTTTTGACCCCAGATGACCACTTAGCTGATAGTTAACTCCTAGAGACAACTGTATACTTCATAGAATTAACTTGGCTGCCTTAGTTCTAGATGTGAACCTTTGATTTTGCTCCCAGGTGATACCATCGTTTAATATCGAAAACACACTCAAACTGTGTTCCGGCTTTGATCTACAAAAACAGCACAGACAGAGCTGTTTTGTACAGGATGGTCCTGTTGTTCTAATGTAACCCGCCCAAGCCTCCCCTTTGTGATTTCTAGCCCACAGAAGAGTGACAAAGGGCATAGGGAGGATGGTGGGATCTAGAAGAACATGGCTAAAAGTTTTTTTTATCTGTCACACCCAGGATATAAAACCTACTTAATCACCTGGAAATTTTGATAGTATTCTTTCTGAAAATGTTTGCCGTTATGAGCAAACTAAATAAAACTTTCTCCCTAATAACATTGCTAGAATATAGTAGTACCTAACATCCTAAAATAGCCTCATAGAAGTTTTTTTTGGCCAGGTCTTTCAAAAAGCCAAAGATTTCCTACTTTCTTGAAGTAATGTCATTCTTTTTTTTTTTTTTTTTTTTAGAATATTTTATTTATTTATTTGACAGAGATCACAAGTAGGCAGAGAGGCAGGCAGAGAGAGAGGAGGAAGCAGGCTCCCTGCTGAGCAGAGAGCCCGATGCGGGGCTTGATCCCAGGACCCCGAGATCATGATCCGAGCCAAAGGCAGAGGCTTTAACCCACTGAGCCACCCAGGCGCCCCAGTAATGTAATTCTAAATACCCAAGAGTTTTCTCTTGTGTGCCCATTTTACGTGTCTCGGGAAAAACTTTGTGGGTTCAAGGTGAGCCCTTTCCTATCAAGTGCTGCTCTTGAGTGAGGGTGAATTCTAATCTGTAATACATAGAAGTGGTAGTAATAGTTAAAACAGTGTAATTTGTAAAAAATGTACTCATCAGAGCATTGTTTAAAAGGGAGAAACAAACTAGATTCTCTCTTCCTATAAAATGAAGCCCAGGTGCTTAGCTACGTTGCTGGGTAAGCGGGAATCCTGAAAAATAAATGGGGTCCGAAGTTTAACCACTTCAGGTTATAGCCCTTAACTGTCTCTGTGGGCCACACTGTCATTGCATTTATGAATGTGGGCCCTGCCTATGGCATATGTTGCCTACCTTTCTAGAAGCACACGGACTCCCAGGTGAGTGGGTGACTCTTTCCTAAAGTAGGCAATCCTGAGTATTTTACGATAGAAAGGAGTACCTCTAAGCTCCCAAATGGAGGAATATTCTTACCTTCCTCTCCTGGGAAGGTTCCTGTTTTGCCTGGGGAGTGGAAGAGGGAGTTGTCACAATACAATTTTAGGAATGTTGGGAGCTGTGCTTTGGTTCATTTGCCGGTGTAAACTCACTGAGGCCTCTGTGGAGGGCAGAGGATCAGATAAGAAAGGGGTCATTCTTCATAGACTGAGAAATGTGAAACCTTAGGAATTCTTGTTGATGAATTTTATTCCCTGCTAGTTTGAGAAACCTTTCTTTCTTCTGAGCAAGAGACATATGGAGTAAATCACTGATGGTATGAGCAATATTTGAGATAAATGCATTTGTCAGGTGGTTTCCTCGGAGTCCTGCAAGGGCACATGCGGACTGCGAACAGCTGAGTCCGTATTTTAATTCAGTGGAACATGTTCAGACTCCTTTGGGGGCTCTAACCCATCAGTAGCCTAGAGCTCAAGGCTGCATTATTAGTAATAGTTGTGTGTGTGTGTATGTTCTCTAGTAACTGAGCCATTTCTCCAAAATGTCTCTTTCGTACAAATACTAAGCTCAAGTCAAAAATGTTCACAGGGGCGTCTGGGTGGCTCAGTGGGTTAAGCCTCTGCCTTTGGCTCAGGTCATGATCCTCGGGCCCTGGGATCGAGCCCTGCATCGGGCTCTCTGCTCAGCAGGGAGCCTGCTTCCTCCTCTCTCTCTGCCTGCCTCTCTGCCTACTTGTGATCTCTCTCTCTGCCAAATCAATAAATAAAATCTTAAAAAAAATGTTCACAAAGATATTAGCAAACTCCAGTGGAGATTTGACTTTTCCGGGCATTTGGAACACAATTTCTAAACATGTTTGAGAAAAATTGCCTTGGCTGTATGGTGCATCAGTGAACAGTGACCTTTCAGGTTAACTAGGAAAGCTGGAGCCCCAGACGCTTTTTGAGCAACACTTTTGTTGCCCAAAAGAACTACAGAATAGAAATGTGGTGTGAATGTTTAGAAAGGGGGTGATTTTCAAGGCTGTGAACAATGACCAGAAGAAAATGCTTTTATATGAATACAAAAGGGAGAGTCTAAATAAACTTTGGGCCCTTAGAAGACCTTTTAGCTTTTCTGAAAATTGGCTTTTGTGTATCCACATTAAGCCTTTTATTTGTTCCTATTTAATTTATGAGTGAGCAAGAAAAACAAAGAGGAAAATGGGTCAATTCTATAAGAATGTATACAATGGAAGCATTAACTCTTTCAGTTTTTTGTATAAAAATGTTGGCTCACCATATGCTAAGCAGTTCACTCATGTCAGGCGGCTACTGACGAGTTTCTTTTTTTTTCCAGCTGACTCAGGTGTAGACACTGTGGCTGTGTTTATGGCCAGCAGCGGAGCCACAGACATCACGAATCGCAACAGCCCGGCCACACCCCCAAACACCCTTCATCTCCGTTCCTCCCACAATGAACTGTTGAATGCCGAGATAAAACACACCGAAACCAAGAACAGCACACCCCCCAAATGCAGGAAAAAATATGCACTAACTAATATCCAGGTGGCGATGGGACTCTCCGATCCAGCCGCACAGCCCCTGCTGGGAAATGGCTCCGCCAACATCAAGCTGGTGAAAAATGGGGAGAACCAGCTCCGGAAGGCCGCAGAACAAGGACAGCAGGACCTCAACAAAAACGTCAGCCCTACTGCAGTCATCAACATAACTTCTGAGAAGTTAGAGGGCAAAGAGCCCCACCTGCGCGATTCCTCAGGCTGTGAAATTTTACCCTCGCAACCCAGGAGAACCAAGAGCTTCTTAAATTACTATGCAGACCTGGAAACCTCAACCAGAGACCTAGAGCAGAGTGTGGGCAACCAGCACGGGGCTGTGGAAGAGAAGTCGCAGCCGGGCCAGGGCCTGGCCTCCACCATCATTGGCGACGGCGAGGCGCTGCCACAGAAACCGAACAAGGCCCAGTTCAGCCCTGAAGATGGTCCGGCGGCCACAGTGTCCTCCAGCCCAGAGACCAAGAAGGATCATCCGAAAACGGGGGCCAAGACCGATTGTGCCCTACACCGGATCCAGAACCTGGCACCGAGTGATGAGGAGTCCAGCTGGACAACACTGTCCCAAGACAGCGCCTCCCCCAGTTCCGCGGATGAAACAGGTATCCCGGGAAAGGGAGTAGACTCACAGTGGCATTTCCTTTTGGTGTGTTCTGTTATGGATGGGGTTAATCTCTAGTCCAACCAAAAAAAAAAGTCCATTTGGGGGCAGAGAACACAAGCCTCTTGGGGTAAAATTAGGGAGCTTGTGCGGAAAATATTGTTACATTTCTCAGTCGTTTCTTTTTGGTTCCTGCATCGGTTGCTTGTCCTGGTAAGCATTTTTGTGAAAGAAACGTTTCCGTGGTGTTACGTAAAGCAGAATGTCACATGTTTGGAAATGACACCGCCAGTGTTTAGGTGAACTACTTCAGTATACTACCTAGAAATCCTGGGTTTTGTTAAGCAAAGTAATAGAAGAGATACAGTTGCAGGGCACAGCACATAGCTTGATTAAAAGAACCAACTATTTTAAAGTTCTTGGAACGTATTTATGCTCACAGTAATGAAAAGTTAGAAGTTTACAAAATTTAAAAGTCTGCTCATTATCGATATTTCCCTTTGACCTTTACGAGGGAACATTTCATTAGCCTTCTTCATGTGATATTTGAAAGTAAGAAAGTGGCATTTCTTCTCTTTAATATATTCAGAAGCTCAGGATTTTAACGAGTCTAATTGAGACCAGACTTTCTTGACCTTTGTCTGTATCCGTAACATCTTCGGGTTTGTTGGAGGAGTCACAGTCGGGATAGAAACGAACAGATTCTAACAGCCAGCTCCTTTCAGTGGCCTCTTTTCACCGCTCCCCCAGTGTACTGATATGCTGATAGATTAAAACACGAAGCGTACTTTGTTGTATCTAAATTCAGCGTAAACAAGCACTCACCAAGGCTTATTTCTCTAATGTAACCCAGTAACCGGGCACCTACCCTGTGGGTTCCAAGGTTCTGTTCATGTGCTGTCGTGTTTGGAACGTAACATGTAACAGATCGTACTACCACGGAGGGAAAGAACATTTCTGCAACCTACACGGCAGAGAAATGACAAGGATTCTAGATAAGGAAAAGAGAAGGAGAAAGTGAAGACAGTGACTTGCTTTTTTTTTTTTTTTAAAGTGTTCTTGAAGTGCCCTTTAAAATTGCGGTTCTTCAGATGATGGATTTCATCATCAGCCCGCCGTAGCCGGATATGGCAGTAGGGAGGTTGAGATGAGTCCATTTCGTCTCCTAAATGTCTAGAGCTGCATGCTGCTGGAAGCATAATTATGTCTAGTGATATTCCTGAGTTCATAGCTATTACCTTTTACGCGCTGGGAAGTATCATATCCTATTGCTGATGGACGCTGTCACCTGCGAGTGTTGGAATCCACATCAAGGCCTCCTTGAGTATCTCCTAAGCAAACTCCACTGCTGTTTTCAGCAGCGCTGCCAGCACCCCCTTGTCTCCCTCCTGTCCTGACAGCCTTCCCGTTGCTCTCCCAGGCACGGTGCTTGCTGTTGTAGGCCAATTTCAAATTTCACCGCGTGCTATTAAATGTACAGTAAAGTCTCCTCTCTTCCTCCCACTAGCCCCTTTCCCCAGTGATGGCCACTGTTGTCTTCTTCTTCTTCTTCTTCTTTTTTTTTTTTTTTTTTAATTTCCTTTCGGAGAACATTTTAGGCCTAAACCCACCTTTATAATAAATTTTAAGATTTACCCACGTTTTATGATAATGCTATTTTTTAAAGAGTCCCTATCTTTTAGAGCTATATACTCATATATAATAGTATAATAGATATAATGTAATATAATATATGCTAATATAAATAATATCGTGTATGGGATTTTCTCCAAAATAACTGAAGTGGAGATTAAAAAAAAGAAAAGAAACCATACTGCCCTCGAGCTGATAATTGTTAAAGATGGGTCCATAGGGTTTATTATTCTGTTCTCTCTAATTTTGTGTCTTTAAAATGCTCCACAATTAAAAGTTAAAACAAGAAAAAAATTATATCACATGGTTTTACAACTGGTTGGCTTTTTCCTCTTAAGGATGTGTTTTGTAGAGCAGCACGTACGAGGACATCCCGTTTCTCTACCTCAACAATAGCTATGCTATTCCACGCATTTCAAGCCCCATGGTTTATTTCATGATTCCCTCACCGCTGAGCATTTGCATTGTTTCTGTCCCAGGCCCTTTTCTTGTTGAGTGTGGGTATCTGAAAGAGCCTGTGGAGAGCCCGGAATTCAGGCTGAACATGTGCACTTTGCTTGGTCCTCTCTGAGTCTCTCCAGGACTCCTTCATGGGGTCTCCTCTGCTTACGTCTCCTTCGCTCAGTGTCCTGGCATCACTTTCCGTTCCTTTCTCTGGTTCTTGGCCCATGACACGAATGGAGCTAGAGCTTTCTCGAGGCAAGGAGACAATACGTTCATTTTCCTCTCTTAAAGTCAGTTTTGAAGACCTTCACATTTTAAAGGAAGATTGACAGTATGGTGCTGTCCCTTCATGGGTGGCTAAGGGATAGACATTTTGAATCAAATATGCCCAAAAGAATGTGTTAAATGTGACTCCAAAGCAGTGAGATTGAGTTTTTTAAAAACATGCTTAAGAACCAAACCTGTGTAATTTTTTTTTAAAGATTTATTTATTTTAGAGAGAGTGAGAGAGAAAGCATGCAGGGGGTGGGGGTGGGAGGAAGATGGAGAAGAAGAATCCCAAGCAGACTCCTCGTCGAGTGTAGAGCCTGATATGGGGCTCGATCCCACGACCTTGAGACCATGATCTGAGCTGAAATCAAGAGTCAGATGCTTAACCAACTGAGCCACCTGGGCACCCCCAAACTTCTGTTGTTGTTCACCATATGGTCACTTTGGGATCTCTGCACTTACTTCAGCATGCTCAAGGTCTCAAAATATTTATATCTGTAGTTCTGGGGAATTCTCTGGGAATTTCCTCATAGCCAGTTGTGAACTCCTACTGAAATGAAGCCACTTTACTTCATGATCCACACTTCCAAGTTTCAGGTTGTAACTGCTCCATAAATTAGTGAATAAAATAAAATCAATGAATTTTCAGCATTTGTGTTTCTTTTGATTTTGTCTGTCCAGTGAAACCTACCATTAATATTTACAATAATCACAAGCAGTTCAAATGAAACATGTATGTTCACTTAAAATGGTAAAATCAGTGTTTATTTTACGTTTCATGTAATACACACATGTTTATATCTATAATAAACACAAGTACTAACTGTTGAAAGGAAAGAAGAAATAAGAGCAAATTTTTGTAAAATCCTGGTATGTATCACCAAAACACATAATACATGCATACCAGTCTGTATTGCTGAGTGTGTATATATGCTTATCTGCTTTGTCTTAAGTAAATACTCATCATACACAGTGGCATGTGTTTTATGACCAAATCACGGCTTAGTTATCTTTGGATTGCAGACTGTGCTTTGGGGAGCCGAGAAAAATAGAACAGACTCATTCTACCTTTGGGGGATCCTTTCCAAGTTAGACTGCTATCTATAAAATAAAATGTCCCGCCTAACTCAGAGATTGACTACTTTCTATTTTTCTTTCTTTCTGAATTGCCCCCTCCAGCATTTTGGTAACTTTTTTTTTTCCTTTTGCACGATCAATCATCTGTACAATACGTTGCCCCTCTTTTACTCCTGTGTTGTCTGCCCTCTGAGAAAACAAGAGCCTGTTAGGAAAAAGAAAAACATCTGTGAAATCACCGAGTTTCATAGGAGTTTACCAAAGTTCAAAAAAAAAAATGCCTTGACCCCGATTCTAAAAGAAAGGGTCGCATTCTGGTTTGGTGCTTGAAGGTGAGAACTTCTGATCTGTTAGCATTTTGCCGTAAATACGATTCCCTCCATGGCCCCAGGTGAGCACGGTGACTCAGAGAAGTGTGAGTTAGTCAGATTGTGTATCTTCTCTCCGGTAGTCTCCTGCTGGTTTATGTTGGTTGCATGAAAACTTTTGAAAGATACAACATGTTGATGCTACCGGGCTACAGGTTTCAGTGCCAGGTTGGTACCAATCTGTAATTCAGGTTTAACTGGGGGCTTCATAAAATCAAAGTTACAGAATGTGAAACCAGGTGGATCTTGAGGACTAGCCACGCCAACATTAGGTACATTACTAATGTGTACAAAGGCAGGATATACAGAGAGAAAACAAAATCTAGGTGGTGTGGCTTTGGGCCCTAATGCGTCAAGAACTTACCATCGGGAGTGTGGGTTCTAGACTTAACTTCCTGAGTTTGAAACTCAGCTCGGTTAGAAGCAGGCAGTTCACAGAGCCTCTCAGGTGTAAAGTGAGCATAATAATAGGGACTGGCATAGATCAGTTGTGCGGAGTAAGTGAGGGCATCTTCAGAGGGGTCTTAGAATAGTGGCTGGCATATAGCACGAGTTTAATAAGTATTAGTGTTTGTTATTATTAATGGTCACCGTTATCGCTGTAGCAGTGTGATGGAAAAGCTTGCTTAACTTAATGATGAGTTGCCTCTGTTGTGGACTCTGATTTTAGTTAGGACCTTCTGCATCCTAAGAGCAGGGATCATCTGTCTTCATCTTTGTATTTGTGTTGTTAATGCCTGAAATACCCAGGTGAACTTAGTCAATAAATAATGATTGACCAAATAAAACTGGAGGCCATCTATAAACAGCCCTGATGTACTCAATCAATCCTTGATGTTACAGCGCAGTCAATGTCTGATTTTGATATTGGGTATGTATTTTATAACTTAATTGATACAGTTGCCTTGTAATAGGTGAGGCTGAAAAAAATGGTTACTAGGAAAGGTATGGTGAAATTCTGTGGACCTACTATGTGTCCGTGGAATCTTGTTTGTGCTACTTTCTCCTACTCAGGTGGCCGTAGTGGGACTTGAACCAGTGTATTCAGAAACAGCATCCAGTGTTTTCCTGCCACACCATGGCCTTGAGACACAGATCTGTGACCTCCAGAGCCTGACTATGTGAGATTTAATCTTCAACTCGGTGTGTGTGGTAGTTACCTTGAGAGTCTGGAAAATGGAAAACTGTATTTTAGAGGATCTTTCTGTGCTTATAAACAATTGAGATCTAGCTCAAATGGCATCTCCTCTGTGAAACCTTTCAAGACCCTTGGAGTTATTGGAAGTCCTCTCTCTGTACCCTAAAGAAATGTTTTCAGACTTCTTTAATCATGTTCACCTCAGCCCTTACTTGAAACTTTCTGTTGAGGTGTAGAGCTCCATGAAAGCAGGAGCCAAGTGTTCATTACGTGTGTATATGAACTTCTTCAGAGAGTACGTAGTGCGTAGTAAAAGGCCGCATAAATGTTACCTCGTTGCTAGCTGGGTGGCCGGAGCTGGATGAGAAACGTGCATGGTCTCTGAAGGTAGAAACAGAAAAAGCAAGCATGGCTTGTAAAACATAATTTTGAAGAGCACTTGGATAAGACGATTTATATTCCAGGCTCCTAGGAGTGATGGAGAATGGGGGCTGGTCGTTCAGTCCGCCACAAACATTCCTCGTATTCGAGTTTACAGGTCTGCAAGTCAGAAAGGCCATTGCCAAGGAAAAGGACCGTTTCGATTACATTGGCCTTTACATTGCACCTTGGCGTTGCAAATTGATCCATGTTGCCTGAGAGTTTGACCCCTTTGATGTCATGCGTTGATTGGTTTCCAGTACCAAGGCAAGCAAAGTGGACCTCTTCGGCAAGCTGGATAGTTGGTAAGGGAGGAAGCCAAGGCACAAGCCTAATTATGTTGACATAATTGGCAGCTCTTCTTGTTTCTGGCTTTGGCTAACTAAAGAGTGGTAGAACATTGCATAAGTTTATACTATTAACTTTTCCAGAAACTTCGTTTAAATGTTCATTCTTTGTCCCTTGTTTTCTGTTAATTTCAACTATAAATGATTTTTATATTGCTTTTCAAAAGCTCTGATCTCTTAAAAAAATAATTCCAATATAGAGGAAAGGCCTCATTTTCAGCTGGTTTGCCCTGCTGAATTAATTTTAATCTCTTAAATACCCTTTGGTGATTCACTAGCCTTCCTGTCTTCTCTTCTCAGCTGAGTTCCATGATGTGACAGGAGGAATTCAAGAAGACAGATGTGAGATGTTTCCAGAATAGCTCGGACACACTGTGTTCTGGGGTAGAGGATATGATTTCCAAATTAGATTTTCATACCCTGGGGGTAAGAGATGTAAAAATAATTCTTATCTCACCTCATGAACTTAGGGAAGAAAATGATTTTGCTCAATTAAGAGTTTTGGAAAGTTCTAGACAAGGAAAAAAAAAAGTATTCCTTTAAATGTTCACGATAGTTCTTGGTTGCTCTTTAAAGTATTATACTTTAGGAAACAAAAAGATAAATACAATGAAATGAATGGTAGCAAAAATCTAACAGTCTGGTAGTGAGCACAAGGTAACAGATCCATTCTAATGGACCCGGAAGGGACTCTGAGGGGCCAGAGGGCTGTGGGATAGAGGATACTCAGAGGAGGGAACTTCAGTTGATAGAGATGTGGACAGTCAGGTGCTTGGTTACCTGTGCTGGGGACTAAATAGGCATCAGATGGAGAGCCGAGGAAGCCATTGCCCCTAGAGGTGTCAAAAAGTAATCTCTTTTTTTCTTCTTTTCTTTTCAATTAATTACCAAGGAAGTTTAATTTGTATTCCCCCTACCCCCATACTCTTTTCTCTGCTTTACTGGCATTTTGAAAATAAAAACTGGGGCGCCTGGGTGTTATGGTCAGTTAAGCATCCAACTGTTGGTTTCAGCCCAGGTCGTGATCTCAGTGTCATGAAATCGAGCCCCACATCAGGCTCTATGCTCAGCATGGAGTCTGTTTGAGATTCCCTCTCCCTCTCCCTCTGACCCTCCTGCTCATGCTCTCTCTCTCCAATAAATAAATATTAAAAAGAAAAGAAAAGAAAAATTTTGTTTTCTAGTTTTGGTAAGTTTCTGGGAGAGAGTCGTGTGAGCAGAGTGGTGACTTAGAGAGAGAAGGGGTGGTGTCTTCTAGTTGTCCTGAGTGAGGTGCTCCCCAAGGTGCCAGTAGATCCTCTCCTGCCCTAACAGAGGGCATGTAACTGCTGGGATTGTGACTCAGTGGGCCCGCAGAGACAGAAGGATGACTGGCGACTTGAAGAATTATGGTCAAATTTCATCACGAACTATCTGCCCAAATTCATTATCCTCACAGAAGAACCTAAAATTAATAAATACATAGAGAGGGGCACCTGGGTGGCTCAGTGGGTAAAAGCTCCTGCCTTCGGCTCAGGCCATGATCTCAGGGTCCTGGGATCGAGCTCCGCATCAGGCTCCCTGCTTATGCTTCTCTCTCTCTCAAATAAATAAATAAAATCTTTAAAAAAATAAATACATAGAAGCTTATGATTTTTTTTTAAAGATTCTATTTGAGGAGAGAGAGAGAGCGTGCACATGAGCGTGCATATGAGCAGGGGGAGGGGCAGAGGGAGAAGCAGGCTCCCCACTGAGCAGGGAGCCCGATGTGGGGCTCAGTCCTGGGTCTCTGGGATCATGACCTGAGCTGAAGGCAGACGTTTAACCAACTGAGCCATCCAGGTGTCCCGAGGCTTATGGTTTTAAAAGCCAAGATGCTGCAGAAACATCCAGAGTATAAGCAGGGTTGAACTTACCCACATCCGTGGGGAACTGAAATAGATCTGTAACTTTACCTTGATTTTTCACAGAGTAGTATTATCCATGTAAGTTAACAAGAGTTCAGGGGTTTGTGAATTTGCTCATCATTAATTTGTTCATTATTCCATCCATTTTTCCCCTTAATTTGTAACCTCATATATACATATATTTGCCAGTCATTTTGTCACAGCCTCTTCTGTGTTCTGTGGTAGGTGCCTGAGACCTGGAAATAAATGAGAACCAGTCTGTGACCTCAGGTAGCTCACATAGAGTTTCTCGTTGCCATGGACACAGCCCCCACCGTATGAAGCGCACCTTTTACACATATCTGTGTTTTCTGTTTCATTTTGCACTTGTTAGTACCTCGGTTTGTGTGAACTGGTAAGGCCCACCCCAGGTCTGGGGCAGCCTCAGTTTCCAAGCGAAGAAGACAAGTAGATGTTTAGATCTTAGTGTCTTCGGGCTGCTGTCACAAATTGACACATTCTCGGTGGCTTCCAACAACAGACATTTATTCTCATGGTGCTAAAAGCCCAAAATCAAAGTGTCACCAGGTCAGGCTGCTTCTGAGGGCTCCTTCCCAAGCTCCCTTGCTGGCCTCTCCCAAGCCTCCTGTGGTTCCTGGCGATGCTTGGTATTCTGTGACTTGTCGCCCCAGTGCTGCTGTCTCTGCCTGTGTCTTCCTGTGGCCTTCTTACCAGGACACCAGTCCTTGGGTTTAGGACTCCCCCTATCCAGTATGACCTCAACTTAGCTGACTATATCTGCAAAGACTCTTTCCAGATAAGGTCACATCCTGAGGTTCTGGGTCGGTATAGATGGGGGGAGGGGATACAGTTCAACCCAACACAGGTGTCTTCATAGGTAATTCCTTAATATATGTAACACAGAGGAGATGTGAGAGGATATTTGCAGAAATGATCGTGTTTGAATTTTGCAAGAAGGAAATCTTACATTTGCAGGTATCGTGAGAATTGATAAATGAACAAAATATGCTGCCAGTGGGGAGGTGGTTCAAGATGGTTTGAGGGTTGCCTTTGTCCTAAATTGTTTATCGTAGAGGTGAGGAAACCTAAATGTGTGCCTGACCCTTGGGGGAGGAGGATCTGAAGTCACAAACCCAGCTGAGACGAGGAATTAGTGTGGAAAGGGAAGGAAAAACCCAATAAAGACATATTAGGTTTCACATTTAGCAGTGTGGCTCAGCTCTGGAGGGTAGGGTAATTCAGGGAACTTGGCAGACAGAGATGGCGTTACTCCTTTTGCTCCAAGCTTAGGAACAGACAGACGGGGGTACTGGTCATCGCCATGTTTTTGTTACCGGCGTTTGAGAGACACTGCTTCCCAAACACACAGGGTTTCCTTAGGAGCTATGCAGAATATAAGAGAAAAAGGACCTTACCTTTAGAGCAATGCAAAGGCTGTATGATGCTGTTAAAATCCTCCGAGATCACACATGGGCAATGCTGGAGAGGACACAGACAGCCCACAGACAAGTTGGATCCTATAAAAAATGTTTTAGAAAACTTTGAATTAGGGGCACCTGGGTGGCTCAGTGGGTTTTAAGCCTCTGCCTTTGGCTCAGGTCATGATCGCAGGGTCCTGGGATCGAGCCCTACATGGGGCTCTCTGCTCAGCAGGAAGCCAGCTTCCTCCTCTCTCTCTCTGCCTTTCTCTCTGCTCACTTGTGATCTCTCTCTCTCTGCCAAATAAATAAATAAAATCTTTAAAAAAAAAAAAAGAAAGAAAACTTTGAATTAGATGCCAGTGCTTAGAAATTGGGAGCTTTTCTTACTTAAGAACATGGGTTTCTCGTTTCTCTTGTAAATCCAGGAATCTCATAACACCGAGCTTGAGTGCCAAAGTGGCCACAGTCAGTGGCTGCCATATTGGTGGGTCCTGTCCTTCCCAGCTCAAGGCAGTGGACTTGGAGACTCCTGCTCTGTGTATCAGTGGACGGAGCCACCATATTCACATGAAACTATTATGGCAGAAATAACTCACGTAATGTTGGTCTTGCCTGTTACAGCCGCATGCAAGACCAGCATCCTGGGGCCATAGCTTTTCTAGTGTCATTCCTAGCCCTTCCGCTAGAATTACCAATTATGATATGAACTGTTAAGCAAAATGTGCTTGAGATTTTCAAAAACATCTTTAGATGACTTCTCAGTGTTCTCCATCTATTAATCTGGTGAGAGGAGGAGAAACATTAGCTTTTCAAAAGCTAGAACATGGGTGGTTCATAAATTTTGTGCCTTGGGTCTGACACAGGTAAGTACTCAGTTTGCTTTCATAATTTATATATTGTCCTTATAATTTATATATTGCGTTTCCCTGTTAAAAACCTTAGATGCCGAACAGTGAAATAAAAGCTAAATGTTCGAACACTTCATTGGAAAAATCAAATCTTTTGACTGTTAGAAAATCACACGTGGTTAGGGCATCTGAGTGGCTCAGTCGGTTAAGCGTCTGATTCTTGATCTCAGCTCAAGTCTTGATCTCAGGGTCCTCAGTTCAAGCCCTGTGTTGGGCTCTACACTGAATGTGGAGCCTACTTAAAAAAAAAAAAAACCATACATGGTCAGTGTTCATGTGGAATGGTCAGAAAGTAAGAGAACAGGATAATTTCAATTCCAAAATATTCCTCTTGGTACCTAAGAGGGGAGGTGGTATTTACTGTGTGTGAACTTTCATTTTTTTTTCTTTTTGTTTAGCTTTCCATAGTTTTCCTCTAGAATATGATAGAATTTAATCCTCAAAAGGATTCTTGCTCAGTATCACGAGTTATTCAGTGTTATTTGAAGAAGTCTTCATATAAAACTGAATATACATCTGAAATACAGTAAAGGTAGATCTCCATCCTGTAAATGACTTGTTTGGGAACTGGTTTTGGTCTGTTGTTTTTTGGTTACCAGGACACTTTTTTCCTCATATAAATATTATATCTGAGGGTTATACAAGGTCTACAAGATGGCTGGCTCATGAAAACATATTTAATCTCTATTAGGCATGTAGAGTAGTGTTAATAGAACCACAGAACTTTTTCATGAAATGTCCTAGAAGAAAATGTGGTCATAGCTCCATGTGCAGTTGTCAGAAAATGAGAGGGTGGTGAGGACCCCAACTCCAAATCATTGGGAAGGGACTGATGGGAGGCATAGCTGGGGAAGTTCAAGGACTGGAGGGGGCAAGACACCTGGCGGTGGACGCCTGCAGGTGCACTGCTCAGTAATGGGCTGACTCTCCAGTTCCTACTTTGCTTTTCTCTATCTGTCCCAGGTGTGTGTGCTGTGGGGGGAACCTCTAACCAGCATTTCCTTTCACCCCTTGCTCACTGTGGACAAGGGAGACATTCCATGACTTCCTTTCTTTACCCAGAGCAAGCATCAGCTTCTTTCAGGATTTCCAAGTGGCTTTCACCATTTTAGTTCATGTCTTGTCCCTCTGCATCCTGATGACTTTCTGCTTTGTGCTATGGGATAAGAACCCTGGGTCAGAGAACGGACTCCATGGATAGAACACCAGAGAGAGGCATTTTTAACTCAGGTCTATTATCTCTCTAATGGGGTTCAGGACTATTGGATTGGTAAAATCTAGAGTAGAACTTAAATTATTTTAATTGTAAATAAAAATTTATTTTTAAGATACTCTTGGTAAGGTTGATAGGTCATCCTTACTCTTCTCACATGGTTTCAGTCTCATGAATGCCTGCTGAGTTCCTCAGTGTGCAAGGGACTGAACTAGTGCTCTGGGTGAATCCCAGATTGAGATGTAATCTTTCTCTCTGAGAACTCACACGCTCCTTCCTCAAGATCGTTTAAATCTCTTTACCCATCTCATGGCATTTGTCCCTTCCTGGGTATTAGCGGCGGTCATGCTGGCTTATCCCACTCCATCACTCTTTTAACCTCTGAGCCCCAGATGTCTTATCTCTAAAGTGGAAGTAATAATATAGTAGGTCCTACCTTATAAGATTGTTACATGAAGTCCTCAGTCCAGGGCTGGGCCCACAGAAAGCATGTTTTGAAATGTTAGCTACTGTTGTTATTATTAGGGGTCTTACTATCTTTGCTGTGAGGTGGAAAAGTTTCTTTGGGATATAGGCTGTTTTGCTTTTGTTGTTTTGCTAATCCCCAGAAACAAGTTCATGCAATGGGTAAGCATATTTCAGTGAATGATTATTATACAAAGGAGATTTTTTTAAAGTTTTTATTTGAATTCTACTTAGTTCACATACAGTATAATGTTAGTTCCCGGCATATAATAGAGTGATTCAACACTTCCGTACAACATCCGGGGCTCCTCACCCTCTTCATGAGCAGCTCAATGAATTAAAGGTACTAGATTCCTTCTAAGAAAGTCACAACAATTAGGGAGAGGCATAAATCCCCTGCCTCTCAAATGTGAGCATACAGGAAAATCTCCTGGGAATCTTGTTGAGATGCAAATTCTGATTTAGTGGGGCTGGGGCCTGAGATTCTGCATTTCTTTTTAAAAACATTTTTTTAATTGTGGAGATTCTACGTTTGTTAGGGGTCTTTGCAAGTGATACTGATACGGACTTCCGTGCTTGACCGCAGTTGGAGTGGGAACACTGGACCGTAGGCTGCAGGAGGAAGGGGAAACCAGATAGATATTTGCCAAGTAGGTAGAACAAAATAAGGGTCATAAAGGTCCAGATAAGGCTTTGCTTGACTGGGAGAAAAGGACAGAATTGAAAAATAAATGGGGTTTAGAGAAGTAAAGAAGCGGTGGGCAAACGGGAAAAAAAAAAAAGAAACTGGAAAAAAACAAAAGATTACTCTAAGGCATTGACCTCAAAATTTCTGGTCTTGGGAACCCCTTCAGGTCTTCAAGAATTATTGAGAGACCCAAAGATCTTTTTTTTTTTTAATCAGTATTTGTTGTAATAAAAATTAAAATTGGAGATTATTTGTGAAGTTATCCATTTAAAAAAGAATAAGAAACTCAGTAATGTTAACAAAATAGAATATGTTTTGTGAAACATAAACATGTTTTTCAAAGCCAACAACAGTTTAGTAGGAAGAGTGAAATTGTTTTATTTGTTTGAAAATCAACAAATTTTCGAATTTTTCATGGCTTAATCGAAGGCAGCTGGATTCTCTTATCTGAGTCTCCCTTTACTGTGTCTTCATAAATTGTTTTGGTTGAAGTAGATGAAGAAAATAGTGCCAGTCCCATACAGACATGAAGGTGGAAAAGAGACAAATATATTTTTTTCTGTAATTTGAATTATTTATTTATTTTAATTTTTTTAATAAACATATAATGTAGTATTAGCTCCACGGGTACAGATCTGTGAATCGCCAGGTTTACACACTTGCTCACCATAGCACATACCCTCCCCAATGTCCATAACCCCACCACCCTCTCCCTACCCCCTTCCCCTTGGCCCCCCTCAGTTGTTTTGTGACATCAAGAGGCTCTTATGGTTTGAAAAGAGACATATATTTTAATAGCTTTTTCAGGTAATTGTGGATAATTGTGTTTTTGATGTTACACCAGAACTGGGTAATTGAGAGTTTCTTTTTTTTTTCTTTTTTTTTTTTTTAAAGATTTTTATTTATTTTTTTGTCAGAGAGAGCAGGAGCGAGCACAGGCAGACAGAGAGGCAGGCAGAGGCAGAGGGAGAAGCGGGCTCCTTGCTCGGCCGAGGAACGCCGGGATCCCAGGACGCCGGGATCATGACCTGAGCCGAAGGCAGCCGCTTAACCAACTGAGCCACCCAGGCGTCCCGAGAGTTTCTTAATAATAGTTAGTTACACCGCAGGATCTGAAACCACGATAGTAACCTTTGTTGTATTAAAACCCATTGGCGTGTCAGACATTTTGAATGGCTGCTTCACCCATACGTAATTATATACCATCATAGACTCGTATTTGGAAAACATTGGCTCGGTGAGTTGTGAAGTTCTTCCAAATGTGGACACACTTCATTATACAGTAGGGAAACATTGCCTTTGTTAATCTCACCACCTATCTTATCAGAAAAGTCAGTAATTATTCGGAAGCTGTCAGGTTCTCAGTGGCAGATACACGTTTTCCCAAATTCTAATTTTTGCTTGAAAGCTTGCATTTTATCGTCGGCAACAAATACCGTCAGTTGTTTTCCTTGAAGTGGCAGGCTCACCTCATTCATTTTGGGGAAAATGTCTTGCCTCGTACCTGCATTTGAATAGCCATGGTTTTTCTGTCAGCCACTCTTTTAAGAAACAAGGGTGCCCCCGTGCCTTTTCCCCCAAACCATCATGCCTCCGTCTACAGAAGGAGCGCTTTATGCATGATTACATTAAAAAGGTGTGCTTGAGGACTGAGGTTTAATGAAGTTAATCATTTTTACTGCTCCAACAAGGAATTCTTAGGTGAGATGGGCATTGTGTTCAGTGGGAGTGTGTATATATAGTATTGGGGGGGTACAACGATTGCTAGTACGTTTTGTGTCCTCGTCTTGCCCTGTGCTGAAAAAGCCAGCAGTTTTAGCCGTTATTTTTTTTTTTTTGCCCTATCAGTTAAGTGTCAACACAGTGGAAAAGGCTGTAAATTACATCTTAGAATTATGGTTGTCATTTCGACCTCAGAGACCCACTGAAACGCTCTCTAGGAATTTTGCTGTCCGTGTGAGGATCCGTGCTTCCAAGCATTGTGGTTGGAGAGAAGAGGCCATGAAGGATAACTGTGAGAGGAGTCAGGTAGGTCGATGGAGGCCAGATTGGAGTAATGCTAATGCTTAAGTGTGGACTTGATTTTGTGAGTGACAAACAGTTGATGGTTACGAGAGAAGAGTGTCATTAGAAAGTTGGAGTTTGAGGAAAGTATATCTGACCTCGGTGCTGAGAGCACATGGCAGGGGCAAAGGAGCGAGGCTGTTCTGAGTGTCTCATAGCCGTTGGTTGGAGATGATTATGATCAGAGGAGACCGGGGCTTTAAAAATAGCACAAACGGGGAGCCTGGGTGGCTCAGTGGGTTAAAGCCCATGCCTTCAGCTCAGGTCGTGATCCCAGGGTCCTTGGATCAAGCCCCGGCATTGGGCTCTCTGCTCAGCAGGGAGCCTGCTTCCCCTGCCCCCTCTCTCTGCCTGTCTCTCTGCCTACTTGTGATCTCTGTCAAATAAATAAATAAAATCTTAAAAAAAAAATAGCACAGACGTAGGGGAAAGGCATCTCTAGCATTTAGTGGCTGATGGGATATGGCTGGGGAGGGAGAGGGTTGAACCAAAGATGTGAGAGTTTCAGTGTGAAGACTAAGAACATGCTGGTCTTCAGAAATCAGGAAGTTGGGAGGAGGAACTAGTTTTTGGAGGAGGAGGAGGAGGTTTTTTATTTTAGATGGGGGAGTTTGAGATAATGGGGAACAGCCCGGGGGAATGGGGTGTTGTCCTAAAGATAGAATTGTGGCTTTACTCCAACACCAAATTTGTCTACTATGTGTGGGACTGTTATGTGACTTTCTGGTGCATCGTGGCTTTAAGCTTGCTTCACTTTCCACGGGTGATGGGATAAGGATGGAGTGGGACCCTCGGTGGCTTACCCATGTGGGGTAGTATTAGAGGGTCACCGAGAAACACTCATGGCATAGTTATGGTGGTTTGAGTCAGTCTGTTCTTTTTCTCCCATTTGAAATATTAAACTTGCATGGCATTTCTCGAATTTCTACTTATTTGCAGTAAAGTGAAAGGGCCACATTGAGAAAGACAGGCATACTCTTCTACTTACAAGCTGATGTTGACATTGACTTTCACTTACCTCTGCCAAGTGAGACGGCCGACACACTTTACCTGGTGACATGCATGACCTTAGCCTAGGGTCTCCCTGATAGAGTCCAAACCAGGCTTTAAAAGCAGATCTGCTTCTTAGAGATAGACTCATTCATCAAGGTCATGAGACTAAAATACTACAGACGGAATATCAGTTTATTAATTTGTAATGAGAATGATCATGGTCCCAGGTAATGGATTTGTTGACACGACCCGGTCGGTGCACACTCTCAGTGCTAGTGTTTATCTCCCAGCCAGAAGTCATCATCACATGGCCCAATTTGCCCTAAACCGCATGACTCCTCTGAACAGTTACACAGGATACCCAACCACACACAGCAGGATGCTTAGGGAACGTGGTTCTACCAGAGGGGAGTCAGAAATCAAATGTTTATTTTATTTAATTTTTTTAAAGATTTTACTTATTTATTTGACAGAGAGAGCACAGGTGGGGAGGGGGGTGGCAGGCAGAGGGAGAGGGAGAGGCAGACTCTCCACTGAGCAGGAGGACCGATGCGGGGCTCCATCCCAGGACCACGGGATCACGATCCGAGCTGAAGGCAGACACCAAACTGCCTGAGCCACCCAGGCACCCCAGAAGTCCAATATTTAAATGGCATCCGGCTGGATAGCCTGATGCGTCCTGTATTTTTCCCCTTGGGATGATGCTATCGGGAGCCTAGAAGCCTTGAAGGGCATTGGCCAAGATTCCCTCTTCTTTGGAATTTGAATCTATGGTCCGCTTTTTCTAAGCTACCTAGTTTTCTGCTTGACACATTCTTTCTTAAGATAAAGTAATATTTTCTGTTGAGTGAAAAATAAGTCATTGCTATCACTGGTTTAATATAAATTCTATTGTAAAGGATACAGGTGGATGGATGAAGGCGAGGAATATAGGGCGAGATCCAAAAGAATCTTGAGTGTGGGAGTCTCTCCCCGTGGAGTTGACCCCTGTGTGTGTTCACCCACTCAGAAACGCTCCAGACCATTTCATTTAGGGTTTTTATAGAGGGTCTATCACGCAGGCATGACTGAGGAAATCACTGGCGAATGGGGGTTGAGTTTACAGCCTCTCTCCCCGAAGGACAAAACTGAGAGTTCCAACCCTCTGATTTCCCTCTCTGGCAACCAGCGCATGCTGAAACAGACTCTAGAGTCCCATCTAGACTCTTCTTTACTGTAAACTCAGCTCTGGGGGATGGGGGTTTGTTGTGAGTAACAGAAGATGCTCTCTGACCTATAGCACTCAGGAAAATACATGGGTTTTTAGGACCTCTTCAAATATATGAGACCAAATATATATTTTTTATTATATCCACAAGAGGATAGTCATACCATGTTTGGGAGCTGTCTGACCTCCCCGCCTTGTCCCATTTCTGGGCTTTGATCCATCGGCTGACTCAATTGTTGCTTGATGACTCCAAGAACGAGTCTTACCTCCTTCGTTGTCAAGGAAAGTGCAGTGTTCTTGTTAAAGTCCATAATGATCTGGCCAGAGTGTAACAGGAATTATAGTCATGATGAAAAACACATATAAAACATTCATTTTCTTTAAAACACAAAAGGAGTGCTTTGTTTTGGTTTTATTAGGGGCAAGAAGAGTTTTTCATGGTTCGAGGCTCTAGAAATTAAATCACTGGGTGTCTTTTCTCTGGTTTCTAACCCCAAAATGAGATCCGTGGCATGAACTTTGAGGCAGCAAAAGATCAAATATTTGAAATCCCGGCTCTGGCGTTACTGAATGTTTACTTGTGGCCAAGTCACTGACTATCATATGTTTTCCTCTCTGTGAAATGGGGCTAATGATAGTAGCTGCCTCACGGGGTGGTTGGGAGGCTGAAATGTAGGAAGAAATGGGGAGCACTCAGTATCAGGCAGGGCACGCCGTGAGGGATCCACAGAAATTTGATTTTACAAATATTTCCCAAGGGGAAGTTAACTCTCCCACTAAAGGACAGGCACAGGAAGAGTAAAAGAGGGACTGCAATTGTGTAAACAAAATACTTTCAGATAAGCGGCAGAATAGACTAGAATGTGTAGATACGGAGCCAAGAGAGCAGAGACCTTGCAGATGGAAGGCTGCCCTGTTTTCCATCCACCCCTACTGAGATTGGTTAGTAGATCAGATCAGCCTTAACTGAAAGGACGGAGAAGAGGAGGGTGGGTCCCCAGGGCTGCACATTCCCCTGGGTCTGGACACTGTGAGGTCTGGGTTCTGCTCGTGAGACTCTGACCTGCGGGCCTCACGACAGGCTGACCTGCAGAGTCCCCAGACTTCGGGCAGCCATCCCATACCGCAGCCAGCAAACATTGCAGGTGTCCGATTCTTCTCTTCCTCACACCACACTTACGAGGCACCCCCAGATACCATCCAGGAATATATCTAAAATGCTGTTAGGGGCACCTCGGTGGCTCAGTAGGTTAAGCCTCTGCCTTCGGCTCAGGTCATGATCTCAGGGTCCTGGGATCGAGCCCCACATCGGGCTCTCTGCTCAGCGGGGAGCCTGCTTCCTCCTCTCTCTCTGCCTGCCTCTCTGCCTACTTGTGATCTGTCTGTCTCTCTCTCTCTCTGTCAAATAAATAAAATCTTTTAAAAATAAATAAATAAAATGCTGTTTAATGACATCAGAAAATGACTCTCTAGCTGTTAAAGCAAGCTAAGCCAGTCTGCTGCAGGATCTGCTTCCATTCTCAGCAAGTTCTGAGCCTTAACTACAGAACGTGTTAGCAAAGATGCTTTTCTCTTTAGTATTTTTAGCCTTAATGGACAGTCTTCACTCAATATGAGTTTGGGGAGGGGAGGGGAGAGAGAGAGAGAGCGAGAGACGGGATAAGACTGAGTGTCCTGATTGTAGAGGCTGTAAATGGTACAGTTTGTAACACTTTGTAGTTTCAGACCATTGTGAACATTCTCAGCATCCTCAGCTAAAATACCCTTTGGCGTTCTGCAGATTTTAAAAGAAATCCAGAAAACCGAGGTATAAGCTGAATTAGAGGCATTTTCAAATTAAAAATTTTCAAATTAAAAAGTGTGCCAAAAATCCCCTCACTTCAAGCTCAGGACCAAGAAGCAGGTGGAAATTGCTCTAGTTAGAACTCCGTCTGTATTTTTGTGCGTGTGTTCTTTGCATATGTTTTAAAAATGTAAACAGAGTCACTTGGTATTTGCCATGTTTCATCTGAAGTATTTTGTATGTTATATGCTCAGTTTGAAGGATAGGATAGGTTCACGGCAGTGGGGAGGGGGGGAGGTGAAGGTTTCAAAATGCATGGCAGCCTCCAGATGGACCTTTTATCAATACCAAGAAGCAAAATAAGAAATTTAACAACTGAAACCCAATCGAAAATGACCGGAAGTCTGTGTACCCAAGCAGACTAAATCTTCCGCCGTCCTCTCACTATTCCGGGTTCTCCCTGCTTCTCTTTTCCTCCACTTGCCTCTGCAGAGCACACACACCCAATTTAAGCCTTCAGGAGCTGAATCCCAGAGCCTTTGCTTTTCTTGGCAGAGGCGGAAGACAAGGTGCCATATACAGTTTGGAGTAGCATGGCGAAACATAGTTTTAAAATGGTAGATATAGTTTGGAATGAAATAAAGCAGTGTTTAATCTGTATTACTTTGCCCATATGGGTACACTTGGACCCACCACGAACTTCCTGCATGATGGTGAAGCGTTCCCCCAGGAGCTTGCCATAGTTCTGTCAAGAGCCTTCTGGAAGTCTGAAAGCTTTGGAATCGTAGGCTAATGAAATGCTAAGCCATTTGCAGAGTTCTTTTCTTTCTTTTGGATAAAAAATGCTTATGGCACGAATGCTTTCACAAGCAGTGCTCAACCTTCGAGTCTCGCCTAGCTTTTGGCACTTTTGTAGGAAAGAACCCTCTTTCTCAGGTTAGACACCTGATACAGCTGGAACGTTCCCGTGATGTTGGGCAACAAACGAGGCATAGTCTGTCAGTTTTAGGTTAAGTATTATTTTATGAAACAGTTTTTACAGTTGGGTAAATACATGTGTGTTTACTGGATCGTGATGACAAAATGTATTTCTTACACACATTGCATTCCAGTACACAGTGGGAAAAGAGTGGTGTTTGGAGGCAGGCATGTCTAGGTTTCGAATCCCAAATCTGCTTTACTGCTCTGTGTCCTTGGGCAAGGTGCTAAGTAGCCCTAAGCCTCCGTTTCATCATTTATCAAATGGGCTCCTATCCCCTTCCTCATAAGATTTCAGAGGTGATTGAATGAGCTCATAATATATGGAAAGTATGTGTGCCAAAATATGTGCAAAGTGTGTAGATATGTATGTCAAGTCTGTTCCTGGCACATGGCAGGAATCAATAACGAGTCTTTCTTTCCCTATTTTCATTTTATCTAGTTTCTTAAAAAAAACATCTAGTGATTCTTGATGGTGGTTCCTTTGGTTTGGTGTTAACATTGATCTAAATGACTAGTTCAGAGCCAGTAGAATGGACCTTGCACCAAAGTAGATTTTTTTTTTTTTTTAATTTGGATTTCACAGGTTTTTTTTTTTCTTTTTTTAAAAATTAACATAAAATGTATTATTTATTTCAGGGGTATGGGTCTGTGAATCATCAGTCTTACACAATTCACGACGCTCACCATAAACACACCCTCCCCCAGCCACCCTGTCCCTCCCTCCCTGCTTCCCTCCAGCAACCCTTGGTTTGTTTCCTGAGACCAAAGTAGGTTTTATGGATCTAGATCTGAGCGCCTCCTCAGCCAAATGAATGTGTTACTCCGGGCACGTTGCTTGTGCATTGCTTCTTCTGCTCACCCTCCCTTGTCCCAGTCTGTACACGTTATTCTGTTTCGTCATGACCCGCTTTTCAAGTCCACCTTCTGAGGTTGGCCTTAGGATCCACATTTCTTTCTAGCAAATGTAGTGTTGTGCAAACTCTTCCTGTTCATTCTGATCTTTGTCATTCTGATCTTCGAGTATACATCCTGGCCTTATGTATATTTGTTTATAAACCATACACATTTGCGACATACTAGTATATTCTGTGCATAGATAACAACGTAGAAAAGTAGAAATAAATGGATAAGGGGTGCCTGGGTGACGTAGGGGTCGGATGAGAGTCCCAACTCTTGGTTTTGGCTCAGGTTGTGATCTCAGGTTTGTGAGACTGAGTCCCGCATCCGGCTCTGTGCTCAGGGCAGAGTCTGCTTGAGTCTCTACCTCTTGCTCCTCCCTTGCCGCGCTTGCTCTCATGCTCTTGTGCTCTCTCTCTCTCTCTCTCAAATCAATGAATTGATTATATTAAAAAAGAAATAAATGGACAAAATAACAATAAGAGTGTAAGTAGAAGATACACTTTCTTCATATCCCACTGGACCATTTGTGCTACTCCCATTAAAAAAAAACCTATAAAATACATATAACACAAAAAAATACCACCTTGGCCATTTTTTTTAAATTTAAAATTTAATTGATTCACATAGTATAGTATTGGATTCAGGAGTAGAATTTAGTGATTTAGCACTGACCTATGACCCAGTGCTCATCCCAACAAGTGCCCTCCTTAATGCCCATCGCCCATTTAGCACACCCCCTCCACCTCCCCTCCAGCAACCCTCAGTTTGTTCTCATAGTTCAGAGTCTCTTACAGGGGCACCTAGGTGGTTCAGTTGTTAAGCTCCTGCCTTCGGCTTAGGTCATGGTCCCACGGTTCTGAGATCAAGTCCTGCCTCGGGCTCCCTGCTTAGCAGGGGGCCTGCTTCTCCCTCTCCCACTGCCCCTGCTTGTGTTCCCTCTCTCGCTGTATCTCTGTCAAATAAATAAATAAAATCTTAAACAACAAAACAAAACAAAGTCTCTTATGGTTTGCCTCCTTCTCTGTTTTTATCTTACTTTATTTTTCCCTCCCTTCCCCCATGTTCATCTGTTTCTTAGATTCCACATATGAGTGAAATCATGATATTAATTTTTCTCTGACTTATTGCACTTGGCATAATACATAATACCTAGAGAGGTCCATCCATGTTGTTGCAAATGGCGAGATTTCATCCTTTCTGATGGCTGAATGATACTCTAATATATATATAGGAATATATATTTTATATATAGGAATATTATATATATGTATATATACTACATTTTCTTTTTTTTTTCTACTTTTTTAAAAAGATTTTATTTATTTATTTCAGAGAGAGAGAGAGTGAGAGAGAGCATGAGAGGGGAGAAGGTCAGAGGGAGAAGCAGACTCTCCATGGAGCTGGGAGCCTGATGCGGGACTCGATCCTGGGACTCCAGGATCATGACCTGAGCTGAAGGCAGCTGCCCAACCAACTGAGCCACCCAGGCGCCCTATACTACATTTTCTTTATCCATTTCATTAGTCGATGGGGATTAAGGCTTTGTCCATAATTTGGCTGTTGTTGATAGTTTAGCCATTTAAGGTGTACAATTAATACAGTTATATTAAGCACATTCAAATTGTTGTGTGACTATCACTACCACCCATTCGTAAAATTCTTTTCATGTTGTAAAACTGAAACTCCTTAGGGATTAGACAGTAACTTCTCAATCTCCCTTCCCACCAGCCCCCGTTAACCACTATTCTCAGTTTTGTCTCTGACTTAGACTACTCTAGCTACCTCCTGTCAGTGGAATCACACAGCATGTATCTTCTTGCGCCGGGCTCTTTATGCTGGGCGTAATGTCCTCAAGGTTCATCCCTGTTGGTGCACGTGTCAGAATTTCCTTCCTCTCTAAGCCTGAGTAATAAGCCATTGTGCGTGAGTGTATGCCTCGTTTTGCTTGTCCATACATCTGTCGATGGATGCTCGGGTTGCTTCTGTGTTACACTGTTCCCACTTTTAGGACTACTAGTGTAGCAGGTTGGGCCAAAGAACTGTGGTAGATAAGTGTACGATGGTCATAAGAAAAAAGGCAGCGTTGTCCTTGGCTAAGGGTTCAAGCCTAGGGCTGTACATTACGATCTCCTAGAGCGCTTTAAAAAATGTTCTACATTGAGGTATTCCCCCCATGGACACTGATCTGACTGGTCTGTGATAAGAATAAGTATTTATGGGGCGCCTGGGTGGCTCAGTGGGTTAAAGCCTCTGCCTTCGGCTCAGGTCATGATCCCAGGGTCCTGGGATCAAGCCCTGCATCAGGCTCTCTGCTCAGTAGGGAGCCTGCTTCCCCCCTCTCTCTGCCTGCTTCCCTGCCTACTTGTGATCTCCATCTGTCAAGTAAATAAATAAAAAGTCTTTTAAAAAAAAAAGGAATATTTATTTAAAGCTTTGGCATCAGTGTTTTTTAAAGCTCTTCAGATAGTGCAGCCAAGGTTGAAAGTCATTGATGACCCTTTAGGAAATTTACTCTCTCCCTTTGTAAACTGCCATTGACAATACTCGCTTTAGGGAACTGATGATTGTCACCCTTTCTGAATCTCTACTGCATGTTAGGCTCTCTGCAAGCAAGAGGGAGTTAGTCTTTACCACCATCCTGCAGAGTAGATACTATCATTTTCTTCCTTTCTTTTTTTAAAGAGATAAGTTTGCTGAGGTTCAGCAGGCGGTAAGACTCAAGTTACATAGCTTAGCAACCCAAAAGGTCAGGATTGATACCCAAGCTTTGTCTCATTTTAGAGTCCATGTTCTTTTGTGTGGTCATTCTTTCTTTCTCTTTTTCCTTCTTTCCTCCCTCCTTCCATCTCCCTTCCTCCTTTCCCTCCCACCCTCTCTCCCTTCCTTCTTTCCTTCTTTCCCTGTCCCTATCCCTTTCTTCTCCTCCCCTCCCCTCCCTCTCCCTTCCCCACCTCCCTCTCTTTCTTTTCCTGAAAAGGTGAATGAAAGTCTGATGGGTGAAGACAAAACAACAAATGGGAAGGAATCTGTTTCCAGAGCACTAAATAATGATCTCAAGTCCACCTTTGCACCTCTTCTTTGATGACATGGTTTTAGCATTTTGTATGTGTTCTTTCATTTCCTCTTTTCTTTCCCACTTGAACAGACAGTCCACTGAAGATCCCTTTGAGGCCAGGGTTTGATCTTCATGAATACCCAGTGATTGTTATCTCTGTTGCCATTGGATTTGAGAGTCTGGTGGCTGATATTTAATCAGTGAATGTGGTGTCCCGTGACACCACCCCCTGGAGCAAACATTCCCGTTCCGACGAAGCTCTTAGGACACAGTGATCACTTTAAGACTCAGCTGAACAGAGAGCAAAACGCAGTAGGAGGTTTTCTGACAGTTGGTGTGATGCTTGTGCTTCTGTAAGTCACTATAAATTGTTTATGGCAGTAATTAGAGAATAAATAAGCAAGCAAATTAAGAAACGAAGTAAATGTATAGCTATTTTGAAAAACCAACACATTTAGGATGGCTTTGGGAAAAAAATGTACTTTCTAGTCTACTCAAGGGAAATTAAAAAACTCTTGTGTTTTATTGATTTCCTCTAAGCTCATATGCACATTGTTTATGTAAAAGCTAAGCGATGAAAGAAAAGCAGTAATTTTCAGAAGCGTGGCGTTCAGATACAGAGATTTTTGGTTTTGTTTCCAGGAAGTGAACCCTATCTGTAGAGAAGTGTTCATCTCTGAAAAACATTCTTCATGTCCAGTCTGGTGTGCATCAGTGAATGGTCGAGGGGAAAATCATCCTGTCTGAGCTGGGCTTGTCTCTCCTTTGGCCTCAGGCCCTTGAAATGTACCAGGAAAGGCAAGGCATCATGGGATAGCTGCCTCCTTTGAGAGTCCGAGCAAGTAATAATGATTAATAAACAAGGCAGAAGAATAGGCTGCATTTTTCAGCCTTCTCTATCTTCTCTACTCCACTGAAAAATCCGCTTGCTTCTCACCTACTCTATGAACACTAAAAAGTCTAGAGAAGGACTTTGGCGAGCAGGAGAAAGCTCCTTCATTTATTTAGCATTCATTACAGGAACATTAATTGCATATGTACCCTCTCCTAGCCCCTGGCATTTTACAACAAAAGAATGGATTGTTGATAAGAATGAAACTTGCATCATGTGCATGTGAGTACAGTGTGTTTCGAAATTAAGGGCTTTCGGTGCAAGGGCAATGGGAATAATGTATCTTGGGGCCAATCCAATTGTGTAGCTGTTGGGATTGTGTGACTGGTATAATATGGCTTTGAAATTCTTGTGTCAGAACTGGCTTTGAGTCACCTTTGGGGCACAGTCCCTTAGTCATGGTGACTGTTTGTTTCTTGCCCACGGCCTGAACAATTGTTCACATTCATCATCTCACGTAGCCCATAAAATATTCCTGGGTGAAATTATTCATGCTCTTTAGCCTTGGAAACTCAGGTTTGGAGAGACTGATTCTGTGTGATGGATGCTAATGTCCGAATGTAAAATCTCATTTTACTTTAGCAGAAGACCACAGGATCTTGGAATGTGAAGGGACCTTAGATGTGTCTACTCCGATTCCCTTCTAATTCCCTTCCGTTATATCCTAAAGAGTTGGTCGTTCAGCACGGGTTTAGGATGAATGCACTAGGTTCTTGGGGAAATGCTTGATGGCTCACAGAATCATTCTTTATCAAGAGTTCCAGAAACAGGGCAGTCATAAACATGGTGGTTCTTCTCCTTTTTCTGTTTTGTGATCACCACCCAGAAACCTCATGGGAATGTTCACACCCTAGTCATAAATTATACACACGGAGACTCTGTTCAGTCCTTCATTTTGAGAAAAGATGACTATCTAATTTTAAAGACATTTCAAAGAATTAGTCATTGGATTGAAATGTCAAATCTTAAAAATAAAAAGTCCTATGAAATATTAAATAGACCTTCTTATCCCTTAGGGGACAAATCATTACTTAAAGAGAACAAGGTACACGAAAATAGAGAACTGGTTCAGTATAATTTATAATCAAACCATCAAAGCTTCCTGCTGATTGTTTTGTAAATTGAGATTAAGAAGTTTGCTGAGCTGAGGAAAAAAACAGCTTTTTACAATTATATTGTCGAGTTCTGAAGATGTTTTGTGCCTGTCGGGTTCTAAATCAATCCTTTAAACTTTGACAACAAATCAGATATCTGCATGATAAAAAGGATAAATGTATTATTCTTTTGTTATGTATGCTTGATATCATGATGTTTAACATTGAGCTTTTTCTTCCCAAGTGAGTATGTTGGCAAGCTGTGGAAAAGCTGTTAGTTTTCACCTCGTCTCAATTTTTTTTTTTAGTGATTTTTTTTTAAGATTTTATTTATTTATTAGTTAGAGAGAGAGCGAGCGAGCACAGGCAGACAGAGAGGCAGGCAGAGGCAGAGGGAGAAGCAGGCTCCCTGCCGAGCAAGGAGCCCGATGCGGGACTCCATCCCAGAATGCTGGGATCATGACCTGAGCCGAAGGCAGCCGCTTAACCAACTGAGCCACCCAGGCGTCCCTTCACCTCATCTCTTAAGAGTGACAATTTCTTAACAGACATGGATTTAATTCTCTTCCTATCCTGTGCAAAAAACACAAAAGTTTTCTTGGTGATTTTGACTGAAGTGATTTTTGGCACTGCTTTAAATTATCGATTATAGTTAAAAAGGGAGGGACTTTCTGATGAGAACAGCACTTTCTTTAATAGCCTTTCACAAAATCAATTTCTCCCATTCCTGCTCTGCTCCTGCCGAGTGCTGGAGGTTAGCAACCTTGGGAAGAATCTGTGTCTCCTAAATTTTTCATTATTTTAATTTTTCATTATTTGCCCTTTTCAACCCCTCCATGTTTAGCTAAACAATTTGCAATAAATCCCTTCTGGATTTCTTTGGGACTTTATTTTCTTACTCGCTTACTTTGTTAGGCTGGCAGGGAGCGGGGGGCAGGGGGATGTCATAAAAAGTGGAAATGAGGGACGCCTGGGTGGCTCAGTTGGTTAAGCAGCTGCCTTCGGCTCAGGTCATGATCCCAGCGTCCTGGGATCGAGTCCCACATCGGGCTCCTTGCTTGGCGGGGAGCCTGCTTCTCCCTCTGCCTCTGCCTACCACTCTGTCTGCCTGTGCTCTCTCTCTCTCTAACAAGTAAATAAAAAAAAAAAAAAAAAAATCTTTAAGAAAAAAAAAAAGTGGAAATGAACAATTTTGAATCGATGGTCTTGGAAAGAGTCCTCTCAAATTAATGTTGTTGGCTTTCCTGTGGCCCAAGTGGTGAAATTGGGAAATTGTGATCCGTGGACCTTTGCAGATTTTCAAAGAGAACTAGAATCCATTAACAAAACTTCTGTTTTCTCCTTCATGTGTCACTAGTTTCTACTCCGGGACAACCTATTAAGTTATTCGAGTAGAAAAGTCTATACTCGAGAGAATACGAATCAGCGAATTAGTTCATCCCAGGCAAATGCTTCAGTGTGGGGCAAAGTAACTTTTCACTCTAATGAAATATAAACTGGGTCCCAAGACTTGGAATTCTTACCAGCCGTGCTTTCCTCACACAGTTTGACTTCTACGGAGAAATGCTGCTTTGCTCAATTTCCCAGAAATTACTGATGTTCATCTTGTTCCCTAACTTCACCCTAACTCAAATTAATTAATTTCAGAGTATTATCTTTTTATCGTTTTAATACTTTGAGATTTAATGTGGTTAAACTGCAACCGAAAGAAAACATATTACTTTAATTTCTGCATATCTGGTGAGAAATCTGCCTTTAATAGTGACTACACTTGCTATAGTTTTTTATCTTTTCCTGCATTATGGTTTGTGGATTAGTCAATGTATTGAACATGAACTTCAGTGTAACTGAAGGGGATTTTATGAGGCAGTGGAATCAAGTGGAATCAGTACTCACCTGCGAAGACCTGTCCTGGTCGTCATTACCTCACAGTTGACATCGTGCTTATCTTAGGTGTATATACTTGATCCTACATTTTTTTTGCAGCCTCTAAAAAGTTCTGCTTTCTCTTCAGGATTAATCCTGTTGGCATGGACCTGAGTTAACTCAGTTAAACAGAGCTTCCCTCCTAGGGGTTGTTTAATTAGTTCTGAAAATAATTAACTTAAGTAGGTAGTTTGCGATGTTATTAATTTGTTAATTGCATAAATCGAGGCATAGTCATTGAAATCAAGGTGAGGCAGCGTAGGCAGATACACAATTCTAAATCCTCTCCCACTCAGATGCCCAGAGGTGAGAACTGTTACATATTTTATGAGTATCCTTTCAGACCTTGTTCTGTGGCACTATCTCTCCTCATGGGTTTATATATCTGTTTTTTTTCTTCTTACTAAAAATGGAATTGCTGAACATGTACACAGTTAACTTGCCCTTTTCACTTAGTATTACTTTAAATATGAGATATTGATACATTTTTGTATCAACAGATATACTTTTATTACATGGTTTTTAATGGTTGTCCGTAACTTAGGTGTATATTACCATTATTAATATTTAAGTTCCATGGTTGGGCATTTAGATTGTTTTCTTCTTCAACTCATTAATTGGACCTGCATGAGCTGATTTGCTAGCATGAGTGAGCAGTAGAATAGATCCAAAGCACTTATGTTTCCTGCCTCATGGAGCTGGTAGATCCACAGAGGAAAGTTGATTCTCAGTGGTGAAAACTGCTATGGGGACAAAGTTCTAGAAGTTCTGAGTGGAGAGCCAAGGTAAGAGATGGCCTTGGGATCCTGGAAGGGCCTCCCTGAGGAGATGTTTACAAGAAGGTGTGAAGATTAGAGAAGGGTTAGCTGTGTCAACACATAGAGGTAGGGATGAGTGGGCAGAGCTGAACAGGAACAAAGTCCCGGGGTGCCAGTGGGGTGGGAGGGATGGAAAGCATAGATTGCTGAGAGATGGTTGGTGTAGGTACTGCCTAGGGAACAAGGGGTTGGGGGTGCCAGGTGAAGCTGGAGAGGCAGGCAGGGACCAGATGATTAAGTACTTTGTTCTTAATTAGCGAAACGGTGAGCAGCCATGTGAGGGTGACATCAGTCGTGTGCTTTGAGAAAATAACTGTGACAGTGGTGTGAAGAATCAAGTAGCAGGAATTATTTTTTTAAGATTTTATTTATTTATTTATTTGAGAGAGAGCCAGCACAGAGGGAGATTGAGAGAAAGAAGCAGACTCCCCGCTCAGCAGAGAGCCGGAGGATGTGGGACTCAATCCTAGGATGCTGGGATCATGACCTGAACCCAAGGCAGACGCTTCACTGACTGAGCTACCCAGCCACCCCCAGCTAGCAGGAATTCTTGACCTTTATTGTGGCGTTGACCTCTCTGGCTGTCTGCTGAAGCCTAGAGGACACCTTCTAAGAATACTGTTTTTGAATCTGTAAAATAAAGCACATAGGATAACAAAGGAAACCAATTATATTTAAATATAGGTGCCAAAATATTAAACTCATGTATGTGATTGTAGTGGTATGTGTGCTTCTTTATTAATATATTAAATAATAAGATTTAGTGGGGAGTCTGATAGCTCTTATAATTTCAAAGGAGTGACTGAAGTAAGTAATACATCTGACGACCGTCATGTGACAAGAAGATACCTGATTTCTCTTGGCAGCAATGACCTGGGAGTATTTGGGGTACTAGTACTCTCCTAATAGTAGTATATTTGTTGCTAACATTCATGATTGAGTGAAATAGTAAATTTCACTTTGAGATTAATGAAAATAAGGGTGTACTGTTTTCCCCCACCCAAGTTCATGGACCCCCTAAATTCTTCTTTTTTTTTTTTTTTTTTTTAATTTTATCCATTTATTTGTCAGAGAGAGTGAGCACAGGCAGACAGAGAGGCAAGCAGAGGCAGAGGGAGAAGCAGGCTCCCTGCTGAGCAAGGAGCCTGATGCAGGACTCGATCCCAGGATGCTGGGATCATGACCTGAGCCGAAGGCAGCCACTTAACCAACTGAACCACCCAGGCGTCCCCATGGGCCCCCTAAATTTTATCCACAAGATTCCTTGGGAGTCTGTGGACCCTGGGCTAAAAACCTCTGAGGGGAAGAGGAGTAAAAGCCGGAAGCCAGTTAGGAGGCAGTTGTAGGTGAGAGATTGGGTTAGCCCGAAGAAGGCAGCAGTAGAGATGGGAGAAGGGAAGGAGCAGGAAGCCAGACCTTCAACGGTGAGTTCAAAGTATCCCAGCGGCATTGCTGGACAGGTAGCTGATGCCGGGAACTCAGAGGAATGATCTGGAGTGCCATCCAAGCGTGAGGGGCGTGTTTCTAGAGCTTGTCGCTGCAACCCTGGGCATTGATGAGGTTGCCTAGAAGTTGAATCAAGTGAGCGGAGAAAGAGCCCAGGAAGCAGCCTTCAACACTGGAGGCCTAGGGGGAGGGCAGGAGATGGTTGAAGACATGAAGGAGTATGGAAGTCATAGCAGAATAGCCAGGAGGAGTGGTTTCCCGGAAGCCATTTTAAGGCAAGTGTTGTCAATGATGTTGAAAGACATTCAGAGATTAAATAAAATGAGAATAGAAAAATATACCTTGAATTGATTGTCAAGAGGTTATGAATGACTAGAAGAGAGTGATTTTGGAGAGGTGATGTGAGCGGAATTTAGTTTGATGTAGCGATAGGAGTGAGTCGGAGGGAAGAACTTGGAGAAAGCCAGTGTAGATGACTCCGGTTCGGAAGGATGCACACCGTTCCGAAGAATGGGCTTATAAGTCACAGTTCCCTCTCATACCCATTACCTGCTTCACCTCTTCTCTTCCCCATGGAGAACATCTTGATGGGGGAGGAGGGAAGATGTGGTTGTGGTTTGCTGGTTTTATTTTATATAAATAGGATAAGCTACATGTATTATTGTTTTATACACACATGAGACATGCTTTGGGGACAACAGTACCTAATAATAGCTAACATTTCTAGGGCCGTTACCCCATACCAGGCAGTGTTCTAAGCACTTATAAACCTCACCTGAGCCCCATAAGACTACCATTCCTACCTGCATTTTATAGAGGTTACAAAGTTTTCATCAGGTCATTATAGCCAGACCCTTAAACAGGGAAAAAGCCATCCAGGAACCACTGTCATAGTCTTGTTTACAGCAGTAAACCTCAGAAGGGACATCTGTCAAATATTGCTACAGCTGGGATTAGGATCCAGGAAGTCTGGTTCAAGACCTCTTCATTCTGTTGCATAATAATATAGAACATAGCAATATTGTCTTTATTTTACTGGTCCTCGTGTTTATAGAACATAGCAATATTGTCTTCATTTTACTGGACCTTTAGGTTGTCTCTTCTTTTTCTCATAACAAACTAGTCTTCTGTGAACATTCATCTATAGCTCATGAATATGTCCCAGTATCTTCCTGAGTAATTGCGGAGATAAAGAATTTTTGACAGATACTTCTGCCAAGAAAGTTTATGATTGTAATCAGAGCTGTGATGAACCGTGGGCTTGTGAACGTCTGTTTCCTTGTGTGAGGGTCCTGGCAAGAATATTAAATATGGTACTCACCAAAAGTGTATAGTTTAAAAAAAAATCTAGTAAAGTGTACTGTATTATTTCATATATCCCCATAATATGAATACTGCATTATGTCAACATCTTTCCAACAAACTATTCTTTGACCCCCAAAATAAGTCAATCAAACAAGCAATACACAGAGTTCCCAGCTTTCTCTGGGCAGATTTTCTCTGCCTCTTTGCTCCTTATTAGCTGTCCTTCCACCTTGTAGGATGCCAGGGGCCTGGATGATGCTAGAACACAGTCACAGTGAGCCAAATGACTGTTTCTGGGCTGGACATTTTTTAGAGAAAGGTGTTCTTGAGTGGGGATGGAAAGAAACTCTGCCTCTTTGACTCCCACCTGTGGCTCAGCCCTTAGCTTCCTTGGTGGAAGAATTCATATAGCCAGTGACCAAATACTCTATTTCAAAATCCCCAAATCCATGCTTATTTTACCTCATCAGCCTTTGTCCTCCATGATCTCAGAAATGAATCCCTGAAACGAAGGAGGGCAGCTCTGAACTCATGCAAAAATAGCCAATTCTAGGCTCATTTACATGAACTTTTTTTTCCTTAGGATTTTATTAATTTATTCGACAGAGAGCACAAGCAGGCAGAGCGGCAAGCAGAGGCAGATGGAGAATTAGGCTCCCTGCTGAGCAAGGAGCCCTATGTGGGACTTGATCCCAGGACCTAGGACCATGACCTGAGCTGAAGGCAGGTGTTTAACTGACTGAGCCACCCAGGCGTCCCTACATGAACTTTTTTTTTTTTCCCCCCACATGAACTTTTATAAGGCAGCACAAATGCTGAGGATCTGGAGATGGGCCAGCCTCCCAGGAGGTTGGCTCACTCTGGGTTTCATGCATGACTACTGTCCTAGCACTACTGAGAAAGGCTTTCTGTGTCTATGATTTCTGGAGACTGATGAACCATCAGTTTTTCAACCTTACCTAGCAACCCCTTATACTGGTAGTTGTGCACTGTTGCCTTTTTAGCCTCCCAGGGTCAAAATCAACTGATAAACCTGTGGAGTAGTCCATCCCCAAGCATTTTTAACCAGATGATTGCTGACCCAGGGCTTTCTTTGAACCATTTAGTTAACCAGTGAACTCGCTAGCAGTGTTGCAAATAAGAATGTATTACTTTTTTTTCTTCTCCCACAAAAGACTTCATGATTCAGGGGTCAAAAAATATTAGTAAACAAGACTCTGGATTTAAGAGTGTAGGCTTGCTGTGACATTGTACCAAGTCAGCTTTGTCCCTTGTCCATTACCAAAAGAAATAATGTTTCCTTACCTCCTGGAATGATAGGGAAGAGACTGTGTGAAATGTTTGCTAGTTCGCAATAATTTTACATTTTAATTATAGAAATGTGTGTTTCATTCTTTCAAGATGTGGCTGGGTAGGTAGAGAACTGAAAGAATGGTTTTTAAATCGTCTTTGCTTTAGTTCTTAGGAGAGAGCAAATAGTGTAATTAATGGTTAAGAGCACCGGCCATGGAACACAAGGGTGCCTGGGGTTGCATCCCCAGCACCACCACTTACTAACTGTGTGACCTAAGGCAAGCCACTAACCTCTCTGTTCCTTGTTTTCCTGGTCTGTGAAATGGAAGTGTTGAGAATTAAATGAGTAATATACAAAAGGCTCTTAGAACAGTGTCTGACTCATGGTGAATGGTCAGTAAATGTCACCCACTCTTGTTATTTTTGCAACCTCAAATACTGGTAATGTGTCTTCCTTATTGGCTTCCATCCTTCTCTTCCCCAGCCTGTATGGTGAATCCAGCTAGAAAGGCATGGCAAGGGATGGTTCTAGGTCCCTAGGGAGGATAAAGCCCACGTACTTGTTGGGGATCTGTCACCTGTTGGTTCCAAAGGGGGGCAGTTTGCTACTTTTATACCTGCTGCATTTGAATAAGTTGAGGGACTTCTGGAACTTTGAGGTTTCATCGCTGAGGGAGAAGAGGAGGATAACCCTGATGACCAGTGTCCTCGTGGGGCCCAGGTGGGAAGGAAGTCTGTGCACATGGTTTTGCTCCATTCTTTGTTTACATGGCTTATGGAAGACCATTCTGGGGAAGAGGGAGCGTAGTTTTGCTTTTTTCTCCATTGAATTGATCTCCTGTATAGATTTAGATTTAATTGTTTAAAATTAAGATTCATGTAGGGGCACCTGGATGGCTCAGTTCATTAGGCGTCTCGGCTCAGGTCTTGATATCAGGGTTGTGAGTTTAAGCCCCACATTGGGCTCCATGCTGGGTATGGAGCCTAGTAAAAAAAAAAAAAAAATTAAAAATTAAAAAATAAATTAAGATCAGTCTTTAAGGGATGAGCAGAAATGACCAGTATGTATTATTTTTGTTGATTCTTTGTTACTTTATGACCAAAGAAATACCCACATTTCAATACTTGCAGGGAAAATATGATTTAATTCATTGAATAAATGAATATTTTCTTTTTAAAAAGATTTTATTTATTTATTTATTTGAGATATATATATAGAGAGAGAGCACGAATGGGGGGTGAGGGAGGGAGAAGCAGACTCCCTGCTAAGCAGGGAGCCCAATGTGGAGAGACTCGATCCCGGGACTCTGGGATCATGACCTGAGCTGAAAGCAGATGCTTAAACTGACTGAGCCACCCAGGGGCTCCTAAATGAATATTTTCTAATCTTGAAAAAAAAGGCAGGAGGGTAGCTTAAAATCAGAAGCACCATCAGCCTTGTCTGGAGAGAAGGATGGTCAGAATGCAGTCTCCAAATATAATTTATTAACTGGTTATCATGTAAGGGATTTTATATTTTGTGAGAATTATTAATTTAATTAAGTATATTAGTTTGTTAGGGTTGCCAGAGCAAAGGACCATGGACTGGGTGGCTTCAACAGTAGAAATTTATTTTCTCATGATTCTGGACACTGGAAGTCCAAGATCAAGGTGCCAGTAGGATTGGTTACTTCTGGGGCCTCTCTCCTTGGCTTGCACTTAGTTCTTCCCCAGCACATACATACCTCATGTCCTTTCTCATAAGGACACCAGTCCTGCTAGATCAGGGCCTACCTTAAAGGCCTCCCATAACCTTAGTCACCTCTGTAAATGCCATGTCTCCGAATACAGTCACATGCCAAGGAACTGGGGATCACTCTTTCAATATATGTGAAAGGACATGTTTTAATCTACAATAACAGGGGTTTGTTGGAAATTGAGTGAAGCTGAGGGTTATTTTAAGGAAGATTCTACTTTATGGCATGCTCCAGACAGGAGAAGCAGAGTCCCAAACAAGAATGGAAGTGTTGCAGTGGGAGAATTAGTGGGGCCGGGGCTGGAGGTGAGGGGACAGCCGACACACATCATCATGGTGGCCTCTTGGTCTGAAGGGAGCAGAGCCCCTACCCACAGCCAGATGGACACCCATCGTTTGCAGCCAGTGGGTTGGGGGAAGGGGGGGATGTTCAATGAGGTACCTTCCCCACAAGCCATCCCACTGATAACTTCACATACCGTCAAATTTTGTACTAACCAGAAAATGTGAACTAGTCGCAGACCTTGGTGAAATGTCATTTTCCCCCTAATATGTTTACATATTTCTGTCACCACAAAGTCGTTTTATCTTCAGTGCTTAATTATCTGTACTAATGAGGGAGCCTGTTAGTGTGAAAAGCACAAAGACTGATTTCGTTTCTAGCTTCCCGGTCTGTGTTGGTAGGTTTTACATTCTGGATTTTAGTACTAGCTCTGTTCCCTACTCTCCCCATCTCTATATGCAAGTTGCTGAAGCTTACATTCCTCACCTGTGAGAGGATGGCATTGGCCAAGTTGGATTCTTGGTTTGAAGACTCAGTGTGCAAAAGACTTAATGTGTTAACAAGTGTATATTCCCTGGGCACTTCCCCATCGAGATTCCAGTTTGGTAGGGTCTTCACGCGAGACCCAGGAATCTCCACTTTCAACAAGCATCCCTAAGTGACTCTGACTCTGGAAGTTCTCTCATCCCTCTTTGGGGACCTGGCCTGAGAGTTCTCCTTCTCAGAAAAAGAGATTGGGAGCAAACAGACTTGAGAACAAGCCCGAGTTTGAGAAATGGCCAGTTTCAGATATTTCTTACAGCCTTTTTTGGTCCTCGTCCCCAAAGCTACACAATTTTAAGTGTTATTTGGTGCCCCCATGCAGCTTTTAAGCTGTGAGACCATAAACATAGGTTGCACAAAGTGGTCAAGGGATCTGACTTCAGGGCCATAATTCCTACTGTCTTTGATACTCTCCCAAACTTTCCACTCTCCAGTATCACAGTCTTCAAGCTAGACAGTCTGTACCTTTATTGGACATGTATTGGCTCTACCTCTCCCTTCATGAATCATAGGTGGACATTCTGTTGTTGATCTCATGCCCACGATGGAATGGCTGCTGCTCTCTTAGGCCTGGACTATAGGGGAGTAAATGAATCCCTCCCTAATGAATGCAGAAGAAAGAAGAATCATCAGGAGGCAGAGTGCTTGCCAGGATATCATGGAGTGGAAAAGGCAGAAAAAGGTCTAGCTTGTGCCAAAAGGGGGAAACAGGCCCTGCTTTTGTTCCAGAAAATCCCAGGGCCCTATAGTAGTCTTCTTTGGCTGAGTAACAAGTGGCCACAAAGGTAGTGGTTTAAAACAGCACCCGTAGTTATTGTAGATCTGGATTCCGAGTGTTGGTTAGCTTGGTCCTCTGCTAAGAGCCTCACCGGCCAAAGGCAAGGTGTCAGCTGGTGCTGCCGTCTCTTCTGAGGCTCAGGGTTCTCTCCAAAGCTCACTGGTTACTGACAGAGTTCATTTCCTTGTGGTTGTGTGACCAGTGTCCTCATTTTCTTGCTTGCTTTTGACCAGGACCATTTCAGCTCTAGAGACTATCCTTGGGTCCTTGCCTTGTGTCTCCTTTTACACATGGCAGCGTACTTCAAGGCCAGCTTCTGCAGCTGCTTATCTCCTTTATGGGCTCACCTGATTAGGTAAGGCCCACCCAAAAGAAACTTCCTTTTAATTAACCCAGAATTAACTGGTTAAGGACCTTCATTAATCTGCAGAATCACTTCACCTTACAATGTGATATAATTGCCCGAGTGATAGCCCATCATGTCCTAAGTCTTGCCCCTACTCAGAGGAGGAACTGTTCAGAGTGTGTATATCAGGAGGTAGGACCCTTGGGACCATCTAAGAATTCTGCCTAGCACCTGTCAGAGATTATTGTATGTTGGGCACCAAATCTTACCTACTAATTTGTTAGACACTCTATAAAAATATTAATACTAATAAATAGGGATATCTAATTATATAAGTTCTAATCTGCAGCTTTTTGGGGAAATGTTATTAAGCAGAATACAGTATCCATCCTTTCCTTCCAGAATATGAAATCACGGAGTGCTAGAAAACCCCAGAGCTCATCCAGGCACCTTACTCCCTGTGCAGAAGAGAAAATGGTCTCAGTAGGAAAGACTTTCCAAGGTCACGGAGCAAGGCTAGGAGTTGGCTGGCCCTTTCCAGCCTTGATTTTCCTATGTGTCTCTTAGTTTTCTTTAAAGATGAGCTCCAGGAGCACCTGGGTGGCTCAATGGGCTAAAGCCTCTGCCTTGGGGCACCTGGGTGGCTCAGTGGGTTAAAGCCTCTGCCTTCGGCTCAGGTCATGATCCCAGGGTCCTGGGATCGAGCCCCACATCAGGTTCTCTGCTCGGCAGGGAGCCTGCTTTCCTTCCTCTCTCTGCCTGCCTTTCTGCCTACTTGTGATCTCTGTCAAATAAATAAATAAAATCTTGAAAAAAAAAAAAAAAGCCTCTGCCTTTGGCTCAGGTCATGATCCCAGGGTTCTGGGATCGAGCCCCGCATAGGGCTCTCTGCTCAGCCAGACACCTGCTTCCCTTCCTCTCTCTCTGCCTGCCTCTCTGCCTACTTGTGATCTCTGTCTGTCAAATAAATAAATAAAATTAAAAAAAAAAAAGATGAGCTCTGAGTACTCTTATTAATCTGGAGCTCATTGACGTTAATGAGCAGTGTTCTTTGTTTCCCATTGTTGTCCTGAATTAGAACATTTTTCTTATAATGTGTTTGTGAATTAGTTACTAAATGAAATGGAATCTTAATAAAGTGAGCTTTTATTGTTTATTTGTATTTGTATAATCTTTATAATTTTTAGGTTAACTCACACCATCAAGGAATTGTAGAGCTGAGTGTGAAGATAGTGATCAGAGAAAGCTTTTGGATCCGGCTGCCTCACCAAAAAGCCCTTTCTTGTGATTGACAGTTGAATTGACATTCATCAAGTAATTTTCCATGCTTTTTTTCCTATATTCAGTGATACGGGTAGCTTTTTTTTTTTTTAATTTCTATTCAAATAGAAATGTGATTGAGTGTTTTTTCCATGTCTTCTTTTGGAGTAGAATCTTGCCATTGACAAGACGGTGTTTTCCACAGTGGTGTGTATTAAAGCTTCTGCTCCAGACCGCCTACTACTGACCTCACAGGTAGACAGACTCACCCTTAGCTTGAAAAGGGACCACTTCCACTTGAAAAGGAAGAAGCTAGCTGTGACCCCAGCACAGAGACAGCGGATGTGTCTAGTAGGAGCAGAAAGTCCATAGTGTGCGTGGCTAAAGTAATGTGTGACTTAGCCCAGCCTGAGTGCTCCCTGATCTGGGGTAGAATGATGGGCTCCTTGCAGGTTAGGATCTGGGCTGGCATCTTTGGCAGTTGACAAGGTGTTTTTGTGGGCCGCCTCCTTGAGATCAAGAAAACATTGCAGCCGTGGGCTCTCCCAGGGTCCCGTCTCTTGCACCTTCTTACGTATCAGCGCTTAATTACAGGCATAGACCAGAACATCTCTTACGTTCTCATGAGAGTGGCCGGACCATCTGACCATTGCCTCTGCCAGGAAGCCCCTTATTCCCTGCCTCGCCACCGTATCACACCCTCTTTCTCCCCAGAACATGCCGTTTGTGTCTTACACTCTACTCTCTATGAAGTTCATTTGCAGGGGCGCCTGGGTGGCTCTGTCGGTTAAGCATCTGCCTTTGGCTCGGGTCATGATTCCAGAGTCTTGGGATCAAGTCCCATGTGCGGCTCCCTGCTCAGTGGGGAGTCTGCTTCTCTGCCCCTCCCCTGGCTCTGGCACTCTCTCTCTCTCTCTCTCTCTGTCACTCACTCTCTCAAATAAAATATTTAAAAAAAAAAAAAAAACCTCTTTGTATACTCATTTGGAGATTTGTTAAATCTCCATTAGAACCTAAGTTCCTTGAGGTCAGGGAGACAGCATCTCTGGTGTGTCCTTGGAGGTCATCTTTATGGCTCTCACATACTGTAGAAATTCCTCGTCAGCGGGCTTCAGACCTCTGGGAAGAAGAAGATATTTCAGACACTGTGTATCTGAATGGGTACCCAGCATTTTATATGCAGGTGACTCTTTTTCAAATATACGTGGATTCTCTTGGGTTGAGTAATACTCAAGTCTCCTGAGGGGTGCCCTCGCTTCGTTATCACGTGGGTCTTTTCTCAGTCTGTACTCACGAAGAGTTCATTAAAAGGTCCCTTCAGTGTGTGTGTTGTGAGTCACTGCCCTTCCGCATATAGGAAGTGCTTTGCATTGTGAGATTATGGGGTATTGCCCTATCTCTGGCGTTTTGGCCCCCCGTTTCTCCTGTGAGGTGTGCAAAGAACGCGGACAGTGCTTCTCCTTTGTAGCACTGATAACCGTCTCAGTTCCTTAATTCTACCTGCACCCCTAGACAGAAGGCTGCTGACCCCAGGACTGCGTCTGTCTGTGCCGTACTGCCCAACAGAATGACCTCCCGTGGTAGGTTCTGAACCGACGTGTGCGGTCAGATGCTCTGGGATCACAGCTCAGCATGCTCTCAGTACCCAGTCTTTAATATGCAGCCACGTTTCTGTTTTTTAAAAGTTGGGAATTCTTAATTCTTAATCATATCAAATAACAGGATCCCCAAAGGTCTCCGGTCTCCAAATCAGAGGATTTTAGAGGAATACCTTAGCTCATTTTTAATGTCGAAGCCAAATGTCTGCCACCTGCTGTCAGACGAGGAATTAGCATCTCGGCTAATTCTCAGCACTGGGTGAATCTTACTGATTTTACTATGTAGTTGTTTAAGTAAATTACACATTTCACATAAAATAATAATAAGTGCCGTTCTGAAATCACTCCTGACTTGCTTCTTATGGATTTGTATTTAACATTGCTGGGGTTTCCCCCAGTCTAAAAACCAATTTGGAATTAAAGTCTAATTTTAGTGAGTTTTCTCTATACTGCTGACTCTGTAGCATCCAATTCTATAGAGAAGAGAAGTAATAACTTTTCTGTGAAACAAAAAGAGCCTCAAACATTTTCATTTTATGAGTTTGTATAAACCTTATTACTGCTGATAGTTTTTCTAGTAGTTTTCGTCAGAAGGAAGGATAAAAATTCATTGTTAGCAAACCTTTGAGTAGCTTACATTGACTGGTTTGGATTAAATGAGAATACAGGTGTTCATGAGGTTCCCTAGAATTAGAGTCAATCCCAGTCCAGGGTTGAGAAACAAGAGGTAAGTAAAGAATGTGTTTTGTAAAGACTGAGCTGTGGGGCACCTGGGTGGCTCAGTCAGTTAAGGGTCTGCCTTGGGCTCAGGTCATGATCCCAGGGTCCTGGGATCGAGCCCCGTGTCAGGCTCCCTGCTCGGCGGGAAGCCTGCTTCTCCCTCTGCCACTCCTCCTGCTTGTGTTCCCTCTCTCGCTGTGTCTCTCTGTCAAATAAATAAATAAAGTCTCAAAAAAAAAAAAAAAGACAGGTTTAAGTAGAGGAAAGTTCTTTTCCTCTTTACTGCATTCACATCCCTTCCTTACTTGAAATCTGTTCATTTGCAATGTGCAGGAGACCTTATGGCATAAGGTCCTGCCTTCTAGACCAACAATAAGATGATAGGAGACAAAGTGTACCATTTCAGGAGTTGCAAGGAGTCTTAAATATTGGAAGATGGATCTGTTTATTAACCTCGTGTAGCCTCTGGTGTTGAGATGCTGGCGGTCCGCCATGATGTCCCTCCATTCCATCTATAGCCCCAAGGAGCTGAACTTCTCCTGCAGCAGTCAGATAATAATTCAACACATAGTTAGACAAGATTAGATGTGATTACTTACTGGTCGACATAGAAAAGTACCCTGGTGTAGGGCGCTGGGTAGGGTGGAACTAGATCCATGAGGAGAAGTTGAAGTAAGGGCAAAAGCCTTTTGAGGAGCCCAGTAGAGATGCCTCATTGTCCCTGTACCACCTGCTTGGATTTCAGTTACTAAACAGCCTGCGGGCCCTTGCTCAACGCCTGCTTGACTCCACTGTAGACATGTTCCTAACCCAGCTGCAGAGCAGATCAGGGATGAGGTTTAGTGAGTTAGAAGAGAGCTGGGTGCAAGGAGAAGCTGAGTCAGGAGAGAAAAGAAGCTGATAAAGCCAAGCCTTCCAATATCAGCAAGGGGACAGCTTAACACCAGCAGGGTAGGGGGGCAGAGGACCCAGACCAAATGCAAGGGCCCAGAGAACATGCCAGTTAGCTGTGGTAGATGTAAGGAATCTACATGTGTCTCACTGACAGTTGATAGCCATTAACATTTGGAGTAATGGTCTTAAGTCACCAGAAAGAAGTAAAATTATGCTTTGGGCACTTTAATAAAACAGAGATGGGAGCAGCAGGCATAGGGCCCTCAGCTTTGTCTAAAGGTGTTGGCCCTACTGGAATGTGAGTTCTTTGAAGGCAGGAACTGTATTTCTTTTTTTTTTTTTCTTTTAAATATTTTATTTATTTATTTGGCAGAGAGAGAGCAAGAGAGGGAACACAGACAAGCAGGGGGGAGAGAGAGAGAGGGAGAAGCAGGCTCCCCGCTGAGCAGGGAGCCCGATGCGGGGCTCCATCCCAGGACCCTGGGATTATGACCTGAGCCGAAGGCAGACACTTAACGACTGAGCCACCCAGCCACCCCAGGAAACTGTATTTCATTCCTATCTGCAACCCCGGGAATGTAGTTTGAGTGTAGTCTAAAGCAGTGAGTTGTTCAGTAGATGTTCTCTGATGGTGTTAGTTTAAAGAGGATTATTCTCTAGATGAATCTCCATGGAGATAATAGAATTAGATATGCCCGAAACTAGACATGCAGGCAAACTGTACGTTCAGCATCCCTATGTACAATTCCATAACAGAGAAATGGTTAGGCAGCTTCTGTCTTTTAAGTCTCTACTGATTTTCTTTTTTTTAGATTTCTTATATATTTATTTGACAGAGAGAGACAGTGAGAGAAGGAACACAAGCAGGGAGAGTGGGAGAGGAAGAAGCGGGCTGAGCAGGAAACTGGATGCGGGGCTCGATCCCAGGACCCTGGGCTCATGACCTGAGCTGAAGGCAGATGCTTAATGACTGAGCCACTCAGGCACCCCTCTACTGATGTATTTTTAACTATAACAAAGCCACAAATCTTTTTTTAAAACTAGCCTGTGGGCCATTTACTTAATGATTTACTGGTTCATTGTGTGGGTCTGAGCAGCTTCTGTGTGCTTGACCTTGGACCAGATACCGTGGGTGCAGATTGGTAAAGATTTCTCCCTGCCCTTCCATAATTCTGCAGATAAACAGTCTCTAAAGGTACTAATTATTGTTATGGGTTGAATTGTGTCCCCCAGCAAGATATGTTGAAGTCCCAATTCCTGGTACCTGTGTGTGTGATCTTATGTGGGAATGGGATCCTTGCTGATGTGATCAAGTGAAGGTGAGGTCAGACCAGAGCAGGAAGCCCTTCTTCCATTATGACTGGTGACCTTGAGAAAAGGGAAATTTGGACACAGACCAAAGGGAGAAAGCCCTGTGATGACAGAGGTACACATAGGAGGAAGGAAAGGATCATGTGAAGTTGGGGACAGACTGGAATGATGTTGCTACAAACCAAGGAATGCCCGGGGCCTCCAGCAGCTGGAAGAGGCAGGGAAGGACCCTCTCCCAGTGGCTTTGGAGGGAGCAGGGGCCTGCCAACACCTTGATTTTATATTACTAGAGTCTAGTACCAGGAGACAATAAATTTCTTATTTTATTATAAGCCATCCATTTGTGGTACTTTGTTATGGCAGCCCAAGGAAAGGAGCACAGCTGTAGTCCATTTCTTTCTGAATCAGGGTTCTGGGAGGAAGTAGGTGATCTCTCCAATGGGGTCACTGAGGAGAATTTTAAAGAAAGCTCTGTGTATAGGAGCTTGGGCAAGATTGAGAATTTCCAGGGGGTGGGGAAGCCTTCTGGCGTTGACAGCCACGAGTTCCCATTGGGACATCCAACTCCGAAGGGCCAAGAAGAGGAGAGGTTCTTGGAACTGAAGTGGAACTAGATTTGCAACTATGAGTACAGGAAAGGGGTGGGCTAGAGGGAGCGGGGGAATTCACAGCCTGACCTCTTTTTTTCTCCCATGCCCCTATCACCTGTTTAGCCTCTCATTGGTGAAAACAGCCAAGGGTTTTTTAGACTCTGGATTGGAAAGGGTGGAGAGTAGATGGAAAAGGGAAACTGGAGACTATCCCACACATTTGGGGCAGGGAGTTTATGTCACTCAAAGGTGTTTTCTCTCTGAGAAGGAAAGAATCTGATGTCTAAGACAGTATTGTTCATACCACTGGTTCTCAACAAATACCGTGATTGCCAACATAGGCCACCCAGAATTGCTTATTTTGGAGTCCAAGATTTAAGGCAGTGGAATTCATTCAACAAATTCTTATTAAGCACTTACTATGGTGCCGGATACCAGATAGCCCCTAGAGGTAAGCTCCAAGTAAAACAGACTGTCCTTATTCTCACAGAACTTAACTCCTAGAACTCAGAGTTCTACTCCTACAACTTAGTCTAGTTGGCACCAACTATGTGAACAAGGGTTAAAACTCCCACAGGACTCCACTCTCTCATATTACTCAGTGTAATTTTAAGTTACAAACTAAATGCCACTCTTCCCTCCGTGGACTGCAGGCTTCACACAGCCAGTGATGGGGCCTCTCATGTTTATCGCCAGGTCCCAACACCTAGCCAAATGCCTGGCTCCTGGCAGATGTTCACTGAAAGAATAGGTGAATAAAAGAATGAATAAATGACAGAGTGCCTTGATTTCCAGAGAGGAAAAGCTTTACTTCCATTCTTTCAGGTTCTGTGATGGGGGACTGCAAATTAAACTGACCTAAGACAGATTAACAAGAGGAAGACACCCAGATTTAATTATGTACTTAGGCATGAGAGTTCTTGAAGAAATTTGACTCAGGGAAGCTGTTAGAATTTAGGGCTTATATTCGATCTTAATAAGAGATGGGAGGAGCAGATGGTACTTCTAGGAGAACACATGACTTTTTAGAAGGTTGTGGGAGGAAGGTCACTATGAAAAAACAGATGATTTTTTTTTCTTTTTTTTTCTTGGAAAGCTAAGTGAGCTCTTAAGAGGATAGGAGATGTGATAGTTTGGTGACCCGTGTTTGGGCATTGACTGCTCATTTCCCAGAATAGATTAGAGTTGCTCCCGGGAGGAGGTGATTTATGACAACTGAGTTCTTTTGGGAGGTTCTCCTTTTAGGCAGGTAAGGGATTTCAGGAACTCAGACACCTTCAGCTCAAGATAATTTCTGTACCACAGAATTATTCTACCACAGGTTTATTCTAGACCCTTTTGTTTTACTATTTAGGAGTTTCTGAAAATTAGAGGCTTAGAAATATTTAAAATGGGACAAAATCACTATGAAAAAACATTTGAAAGGATTATTTGAGTGAATCCTTTACAAAGCAAGCATGTTAAAATAGTCTACGACTCATCTGCTTTGTGATTCTAAATTTAATTTTGGGGAGTTTTGTTGAGCTTTAGAGATTGAAACCAGGTGTTATCTTTTTGTTTTCTGTGGTCATTGTTCCTCTAAACTGCTCGGCCCCTAAGAAGATGCACTGAAGTTAAATGAAAGCCTGTATGGGAATATGACTGGATTTGCTATGCGCTCTAGCCTTTTCACATCTAAGTCAATGATTTAAATCTAGACCAAGAATTTGGGGAAATGATTTTGTTAGTTTAATGTTAAAGCAAAACATCTACCACTTGGTGTCCGGTTAAGAACCAAAACGTGTCAGAGGGAGCGGTTGGTTATATGATAAACTTTTCTTTCCTTGCTCTTAAAACATTGGCTAGTATTAAATTAGGGGTATTAGGTTCTTTAGGCCTCTAAAATACCATTACTAAACAGAAACCAGCAACTCCTTTGATGACCATTTAAGGAAAGTATTTCTAGGAAAAATGTCACAGAATCCATGAGCGGCTGTGTTGTCTAAGAGCCTCAGGATGGGGAGATTTAAAGAGAATGAAAGCAGCTGACTTAACCATTTTCCCCCAGAAAGTTCCTGCTGTTTCTGCATAAAGATGTATGATGTGATCCTTAGAGAGTCTCACTCCAATTATTGCCTCTATCTGAATGAGTAAGTAGAGAATCTAGTTTTTATACTCGTCGGTGGTATAAAATGCTTTCTAAGCTTTAGAGAAATTGAGTAAAATTACTTGTAAAAAAAAAAGAAATTAGGGTTGGAAACCAAAGAAAGAAGGCAGGTTCAAAAAGCTACTGGTCTGTTTCTCAAAACGTGGTGTGAATTTTAGATTTAAAATGTGGCCTTCCTGGGATGCCTGGGTGGCTCAGTTGGTTAAGCTGCTGCCTTCGGCTCAGGTCATGATCCCGGCGTTCTGGGATCGAGTCCCACATCGGGCTCCTTGCTCGGCAGGGAGCCTGCTTCTCCCTCTGCCTCTGCCTGCCTCTCTGTCTGCCTGTGCTCGCTCTCTCTCTCTCTAATAAATAAATAAAATCTTTAAAAAAAAAAAATGTGGCCTTCCTCCCGGAATTTGAGTCTCACAAGGAAGAATGGTGTTAATAGCCCCTCATTACTAGATTTTGCGGGAGTTTCTCAGTCAATACAAATATATTGAGCCACAAGAAGACATTTCCTAGCCTTGACGTAGGAGTCATCCTCACAAAACCCGGCTGGAGGGTTCCCCCATGCTAGGAACATCTAAGTTCCAAGTACGTATGCGAAAAATTGCGCTCCCTCTTGAGGTCACAGCCGTAAATAAACAGCACAGTCAGAAGGGACTAAAGAGTTATGGAACCACAGGGAATTTTTAGATGACAGAGGGGTAAATGTACTTGTCCTGTCCGTGAGAAAAAGCTCTTCAGTGTTTGGCAGAAACGATCCTTCATTTGTGCTGGACTTAAGGTGACGGCTGGCCTGGGACTAGGAGTAGGTGAATGGATGCGGGAGGCGATCTTCAGTCTCCAAACAAACAAATAAACAAAAACCCAAATGCAGTTAATTTAAATGCCTTTGGCACAAGAAAAAAAAAAAGTGGGGATGGGTGGCAGTCTTAATCAAAGTCCAAGGCATGGGGGAGAAAAAGAAGAAAATTAATTCAGTTTCTACACTTTCAGTGTTCATCCATTTGTGGCTCTTATTCACAAAGAATTACCGATTCTCACAGAATTTTCAAATGCATCTCTATAGTCATCTGAGATGTTCACCATTTTTGTAATTCAGAAGGGCGGAAGAGGCAATCCCCTCCACCCACCTTCCCATCTCCTTGGAAGCAAAGGATCAGTTCCTAATGAGAGTCTGTCCTTCAGAAGGGATGATGCCGGAGAAAGATGGGCAGCTTCTAACCTAAGAAGATTTAGGATGATGTCAGTAATTGTAAGGGCAGAATATGTTTTGAAAAATCCCTCACTAATTACAGGGCTGGTGTGTTGAACTTCAGTACCTGTTGTCATGATATGCACAGAATAGAGATGCTAAAGCACAATTTTATTGATTAAAAAAAAGCTCAGCCTGCTTCTGTTACTTAACGGGGATTTCAAGAGATTATATTGGGTAACCTTGGGTTGAAAGATGTTTTCTTATATTCCGAAACTGGCCAGTGTATTCTTTATTTAACCCGATTGATCCTCATCCCCTCCCTTTAAACGTAAGCTTGTGAACAGAGATATGGCCAGAAGTCATGTTGTCATGACAACAGTTACACGCTGGGAGGAAGGAGCCTTTCAAATGGCCAGTGACTGGGTTTTTAATCACTGATTTATGTTGATAGCAACATTGAATTGGGATGGAGAATTTGTAATTATATGTTATTTTGGCTTGATAGTTTCACTTCTATTACTGACATGTGATTTTTGAACATGTGTTATGATACACACTTTTTACACTAATGCAATCCATTTCATCTATTTTCTATCTTATCAGTAATAATATTCTCAAAACACACAGAGTCCCTGCTCAGAACTTTTGATAGTATTTTGTTGCCTGTGTAAGAAATTCGGAACTTAGGAGTATGGTGGTACTTAGCGGGCCTTATGGAATGTGGCTTCCCCCC
>RCUC01117660.1:0-23497 GCA_003697995.1 Taxidea taxus jeffersonii
AAATTTAAAAAACAAAAAACAAACAAACAAAAAAAAGAAACAAACTACAACAAAAAAAACCCCATTAATATGGAGAGTTATTATAAGTCTAGAAATGCTGGGGAAAATGCTATGTCACCTATAAAGGCTCATATGTGTGCGTCTTCATGTGTAAATAAGGATTAGAGATATTGCCTATTTCATGGCATTACTATGAGGAACAAATGAAGGTATAATAGAAAAAATTGAAACTGCCTGATATTGGGATAATTTCAATTACTATTAGTTATGGTGATGATCATTATTAAATACTTGGAAACTTAAACTATTTAAAAACCTGCCAAGTGAAGAATTTTAATGAATACTGATATATTTTTTATAATATAAAAATTGTATTATATAATATATAATACAATTTATATATATAATATATATTATATAACATATAATATAATTTCCAATTTGCTTTTCAAGAAAGAAATGAATGTCATAAAGAAGAGAAGAAATTTACTAGATAAGTTTAAACAAATAACCTTTGTGTAATTGGTGAGTGACTGAAAAATGGCTATAAATAATTGGAGAGTATAAATACTGATGCATTTCCTTAATGTCTATCTACATATTCTTGAAAGCTATGCTTTTAAGTTATGCAATCCCTTAAAACCAATGTTTGAAATAAATCAAAATTGCTTGTAATTTTAGGTTTAAATAATATCTTCACAAATAATATAATGAATTTAGTCACACTACTTTAACTAAAATAGGACTAACGGTATTTTTTGTGAAGATATACAGTTGTTGTATATGGTTAGCAGAAAATTAAAACAGAAATCACAAAATAGTATTTACTTTGTCATCTAATCCTTTAAAAATTTCTAGGTTTGTATATATTTTATAATATATAAGTCACAATTAGAGTAATAATTTACAAATAAGTTATTATTATTTGATAAGAGAAAGTCTGTTCCAAAAAGTTTGAAGAGTATGAGATGTGAATTATTTAAGATGTGATGATCTGAGAGGAAAGATGAAGCTGGTTCTAAGAAATGAGGTAGTGAAGAAACATTAGCACTTTTAGTCAGAATTTGTGAAAAGTTAGTAAGTAGAAGTGAACAGAGTCATCTTTCTTGCTAGGCTTGGTTGGATTCTGAAGGAGAGACATCCATGGTACAGCTAAACTCAGTGTACATTGAGGAAGGAGTGGAGAAGCACTCTCATCCACATGGGAATTCTGTTAATTAAGAAGAGCTTCTGGATATTTATCTGACGAAAACAAAAACACCAATTCAAAAAGATGTGAGGATGTTCATTGCAGCATTATTTGTAATACCTAATATGTGGATACAAGTGAAGTGTCCATCAATGGATGAATGGATAAAGAAATTGTGTGTTTGTGTAATATATATAAAATATGTAGAATTTTCAACAAATATGAATTGAACTCTGAGATAGTTTTCCTTTGTATCTTATTGGGAATAGTTGTGTTTTTGTGTTTATATATTTATCTGTTTAATGAAACAGTATTATTGAAGATCCTTAAGATTTTGTATCCCACATAGAATCTTTGGAGCAAGCAAACTCCCTGTTTTACTGCAGTTATAGTCAGACCATTTCTAGAGGTGAGCCTCCTAGATTTTCTATTTCCCTTTTCTTCCCTTTAATGTACATATCTAATGGGAGTTTTTCCTTGAAAAATAAATCTGACAGATTTATTCAATGGGAATTAGTATTTTTTTCCTACAAAGGGAAAAGAGTTAGTACAGAAGACCTGCAAAAAATAAAATTAAAGGTTGATTGACAGCTGAACATGGTAGCAAACTGAAATAAATCATTTGTCAAACCGTGCAAATGAGAAGTAGGTTCCATAAAAGTTACTGCTGAGCCCTCTGCCCAGCACAATATGTCAGATAATTAATTGTGACAGATGATTTTGAAATGAGACACAGCCAAATAAAACACATGTGTCATATTTTTCCATATTTGGGTCTTGTATAATAAGGCCTTTGCCACTAGAAGTTAAATTGGTACAGTATTTTTACTTTCTCAGGAAATATAAGAATGATATTTCATTTTATAATTTATCTCCAGATATTGCATGGAGAGTTTCTTAAGAATGAATTTCATACCCTATAACAACTTAATAGGAAAGACCAATATAATCAATTTGCATAAACATTTTTGGGTAAGTGATGACATTCATTTTATATCCCTCTATGAGACAATTTATTAATTAGAACAATTTATAACATCTAATTTTTAAAAACACAGACAAAATATCTGTTTATAATTTTAAATGCAAATGAGTGTACATTTTGGTGGTGGCATTCATTGGTGATTTTGTTTTGCTTTTTGGTTGAAGAAGTTAGTTCATGGACTAGGAAGTAGGGAACTAGGCTTTTTTGGGTTTTGTTTGTTTGTTTGTTTGTTTTTAAAGATTTTATTTATTTGACAGAGAGAGATCACATGTAGGCAGAGAGGCAGACAGAGAGAGAGGGGAAGCAGGCTCCCTGCTGAGCAGAGAGCCCAATGCAGGGCTCCATCCCAGGATCCTGAGATCATGATCTGAGTAGAAGGCAGAGGCTTAACCCACTAAGCCACCCAGGAACCTTGGGAGCTAGGTAGGTATTGATGAAACGTGGAACTTACAACATTTTTGTGTCAGATTCTTTCTCACCTGTCCTACTCAGATTTTATTATTGATATATGCAAATTTTATTTCCAGATATGAAATGACTTTTTGGAATAATGGTGCTTGAGGAATTCCCCTACATTTTAGTCACTTATCAAATTCATTTCTGCAGTGAAATGAGTGAAACTGAACGTGCCAAGGCAGAGGTTCTGACTATGGATGTATTTTCTCTGATGGGTAAAAATTGGTACCTTGTGAACCTAATTTTGAATCAAATGGAATTTGATAACAATTCATGTACTATTGGACATTTTGTGGACTTGGTGTTATACTGCTTAATTTGTTGGGAAAGGAGGAAACAGAACGTGACTATTTCTCTGTCTAGGCTCCACTAATTACTAACTCAGGGATTTGACCTCAGCTTTATCACCAGTAAAATGAGATAACAATAGCCAGATTAGTTTTAAGAATTGGAGGAATTAATACATGTAACACTATAGATTAATCTATCATAAAGTGTTGAATAGAATGTTTTTAGTATTTTTGCATATATAGTTGGCATTTTTCCCAGGGAAAAAGGATCTCATTCCTCAGGTTGCTGATCGAGGGAATGAGGAAAAGCCCATTATATGATTATGGAGTATCATGGAATCTTGAAGGAAGTCACTGGTATGATGATGATGATATTTGAGGATCAGTTAGAAAAAGTATAATAAAAATTTGGTTATCAATACTTTACCCTGCTTATGGTGTTCTCCATGACTTGTGAAACATAAAAAAGAAAAAGCTGAGTAGACTCTAAGTAGACAATAAAGAAAGGCTGATTATATTGATCTTTCCCAACAAGCCTCATAGAGTGAGTATCAGATCTTGAAAAACTCTCATGCAGTCACAGTTGGGCATGGAGAGAAAGCTTAAATGTGTCCCTCATTTTTAGTTTAATTAAACTTTATCATATGCAAATTTCCCGAGACAGGAAGTATAATATACCGATTTCTTGACATTTGCAGTAGCTGAATGCCCTGTGGTCTTGTGGGAACAGTGCATGGGGCTCTTTTATGCTTTCAGTTTGCCAGCCCTGTTATTTTAGTTATGATGATGTGGGCATTTGCTCCTTAATGGTTAAGACTCTTTTCTCACCAGATGTGGTCTTTTGGAAAAGAGTTCAAACTGCTTGGCAGGTCAGTGAAAGGGAAGTGAGCATTGTCCCTGCAAGTACACTGCCTATTTTGTGAATAAATGGATGACTTAACTTTCCAAGGTTGTCAGTCTTTCATAAGAGCTTACATTTAAATCATAATAATGATGCTACTTAAACTCCAGTTCATTCTGCCAGTATTTGATTAGCAAGCTGGCTGAATGCAGTGATAGAGAGGATGGCAAATCTTCATTTCATCTAGGGTATCATTATAGCTTAAACCGGCTCTCACATTACCATTATTGTTATTAATTGTTACTTGGTGGGGAGGGGGCTGATGGAATTCCTACCATTATTCTCAATGGGGAAGATGACATGGTCCCCTTCCTAGGTCTTCATGATCAAAATTAAATAGACATAGATATTATCTCACCTCAGAAAGGGATGACAAACCTTCAATTCTGTGATTTCATGTATAAAGGCACAATTTGTTTAAATTACCTTTGGAAAATTAAGTTCAAAATCATTAATAGTGGCATTTTTGCATTCATATGCTTGTATATGTGTTTGAATTTATATATATATATATATATATATATTTGCATATGGATATACATATGGATATCTATGGATATGTACCTCGGTATCTAACCCTTATACCTGTGTTGTTATACTTTCAATAGGCAGGAGTTCCAAATCAAAAAACCTATGCACTATGCAACACTGAATACATTTGGACATCACTTGTTCACTTTCCCGTCGTACATGTGAGGACTGTCTGCATTCAATGCTCACTGTGCATAAGATTTCAGTTTTTGTTTTTAACCAATGTAGATGGAACTGGGTAAAAATAAAGGCTTTTAGGATTTACTGGGTAAAGAAGAATCACTAATTTATCTTTTCATCTTTCACTCTGAGTAGCTACGTGAACATTTTATGGGCTTGTTGAATCAGAGGATAGTAATCCTCTTTACTAATTCTGTAAAAAATAAGGTTCACAGAAAGTTTAATGTAACTTGAGCTACATATTTTCTGACATGAATGTACTTTTTAAATTAATAGACTATTTTTGCAGTTTTAGGCTTAGAGAAAAATTGAGCAAAGGAGAGAGAGTTCCCATATATCCCCTCACCCTGCCCTCACACCACTTTCTCCCATAGCTAGCATCTTATCTTAGTGTGGTACATTTGTTATAGTTGATGGGCTGATATCAATACATTATTAGCTAAAGCCCACAGATATATTAGGGTTCATCATTTGAACTGTACATTGATTATATAGGTTTTGACAAATGTATTATAATATATATCTACTGATATTGTATCATACAGGATAATTTCATCGCTTTAAAAATCCCCTGAGCTATAACTTTTCTTCTCTTCCTCTCACCAAACATCTGTGAACACTGATCTTTTTTGCCATCTTCACAGTCTTGCCTTTATCAAAATCTCATATAGTTATAGCCTTTTCAGTTTGACTTATTTCACTTAGTATTATACACTTAAGAATCCTTCATGTCAGTTAATATCCAAACTATATAAACAATTTAAACAACTCAACACCAAAAAACCCCAAATAATCCAATTTAAAAAGAGGACTGAAGACTTGAATAAACATTTTTCCAAAGAAGACACACATATAGCCAATAGACACATGAAAAGATGTTCAACATCTCTAATCATCAGGGTAACGGAAACTAAAGCCATAATGAGATATCATGTTATACCTGTCATAACAGCTAAAATAAAAAACACAAGTAATAGCAAGTGTTATATGTTGTAGAGATAAAGGAACACTCATGCACTGTTGGAGGAGATGCAAGCTGGTATAGCCATTGTGGAAAACAGTATGGAGGTCCTCAGAAAATTACAAAAAGAAATACTGTACAATCCATTATTCTACTACTGGGTATTTACCCAAAGAAAATAAAAATACATAGGCACCCCTATGTTTATAATAGCATTATATACAATAAGCAATATTATGGAAGCAACCCAAGTGTCCATTAAAGATGAATGGATACAGAATATACATAAGGGAATATTATTCAGCTGTAAAAAGAATGAAATATTGCCATTTGCATCAACATAGATGGACCTAGTGTATAATGCTAGGTGAGATAAAATAAAGACAAATGACATATGACTTCATTCATATGTGGAATTTAAGAAACAAAACAAATGAACAAGGAAAAAATAAATAAAGAGACACTTAAATACAAAGAACAAACTCTCTGTATTTAAACAAACTTCCTTTCCATAGAGAAGATGGGGATGGGTGTATGAAATAGATAAAGGGGATTAAGAGCACACTTATCTTGATAAGTACTGAGAAATGTATAGAATTGTTGAATCATTATATTGTATGCCTGAAACTAATATAATACTGTAAGTTAATTATACCTAATTAAAAATGAATTTTCCATGTCTTTTTGTGGCTTGATTGTGGATTTCTTTTTATTTCTAATTAATATTTCATTTATGGTTCTACCACAGTTTTTTTAATCTATGCATCTTTTGAAGGACATCTTGTTTTTATCCAAGTTGTGGAGATTATGAATAAAGCTGTTACAAACATTTTTGTGCAGGTTTTATGTAGATATAAGTTTCCAACTCATTTGGTAAACATCAAGGAATTTGATTGCTGGATTATATGGTAAGAGTATGTTTACTTTTGTAAGAAACTGCCAAACTGTCTTCAAGGTGGCTATATAATTTGTATTTCTAACAGTAGTGAGTGAAAGTTTCTATTGTTCTACATCCTCACTAGCCTTTGATATCATCAGGGTTTTGAATTTGAGACATTCTCATTGGGTATGTATATGGTGATACCCCACTGATACTAAGTAGCAATTCCCTAATTACATATGATGTTAAACATCTTTTATATGCTTTTTTCCACCTGTATATCTTCTTTGTTAAGTTGTCTGTTTAGAGCTATTGCTTACTGTTTTATTCGGCTGTTTTTTTATTGTTCAGTTTTAACAGCTTTTTCTTTTTTATTATGTTATGTTAGTCATCATACAGTACATCATTAGTTTTTGATAAAGTTCTTTATATATTTTGGGTTAAAGTACTTTACCAGAGAAGCATTTTGCAAAGATTATTCTCCCAGTCTGGGCTTACCTTTTCATTCTCTTAACAGCGTTTCTTATGAAACAGAAAATTTTAATTTCAGTGAATCCAACTTGTTAATTTTTTATTTTGTGGTATGTATTGTAATGTTGTACCCAAGATATCATAACCAAATCCAAAATCACCTGGATTTTCTATTGTTTCTCTTATAGGAATTCTGTGAGGTTGTATTTCACATTAGGTCTATGATTATTTTGAGTTAATTTGTACATGGTTGCATTTTGACATGCAAAAATTCATGCTGATATTATGTTCCAATTCCTCGTTTACAAAAAAACGTATTAAATTATCTTGGGGAAACCTTCTTAGTCAGTTGAGAGTGTGTGTGTGTGATACTGCAAAGAGTAGAACAAGATTCTAGTTCCATGATGTGCCATTCCATTAACTGGAAGCCTGTACCTCCCACTCCCCTTCACCCATTTTGGCCATCTCTCACTGCCTCCCCTCTGGAAACCACTCTTTGTTCTCTATTTATAGGTTTGTATTTTTATTTTTGTTTGTGTGTTCATTTGTTCTTTAGATGACACATATGAATGAAATCCTATGATATTTTGTCTTTCTCAGTCTGACTTATTTCACTTAGCATACTACTCTCCTGGTCCATATGTGTGTAGGCTCCATGCTAAGCCTGTTGTGCAGCTTGAGCTCATGACTTTGAGATCCAGAGCTGAGATGAGATCGAGAGTCAGCCAGGCAGGTACCTTGGTCTCTTCTTTTTAAAGGCTGTGTAATATTCCTCTCTCTCTTTCTCTCTGTGTGTCACATTTTCCTAACCACTTTATCAAATGGGATTATTTGTTGAGGGATTTGTTCTAATCTCTGTTTGGATACTCATGAAACCCGTTAGCTGTGAGTCACTACATTCTGTTTCTACACATATTTATTTAAGTTATTTTCCCAGTTTTATTGAGATATAATTGATGTACAAAACTGTGTGTATTTAAGATGTACATCATAATGATTTAACTTTCAGATATTGTAAAATGATTGCCACAGAAGGTTTAGTTTGTATCCATCATTTCATATACATACAATAAAAAGAAAAAACAAAACAAAACAAAAGATTCTAGTTCCAAGTGACCACCTAAGAGCCAAGTGACTTCCCTAGCCTCAATTCTATCATATAGAGAATAAGAATAACATGTGTCCAACTTGCACATGGGCATTTTTGTAAGAATTAAATTAGATGAATTATATTGGAAGCATCTTACAAATGCTAAAGAGCAAGCAACAAAATCGAAAGGCTCATTAGTAGGAATCCTAAATATCCTCAAATATTTTTTCTCAGATCAACACAGAAATATTAAAATTGAACTCACAACATATAAGTGATAGCAAGATAATCAAAACAAGAAATAATATCCTAATGACTTTCAACACGGGACTGGAATATGCTAATAACTAAACTTAATGTCACAAAGGCTTTAAGTCGATGGCTATTACTGAAGACAAAGATAAATTACTATGAAGTAATTATGACTTCATCTTTTTGATGCTATAATCATATCTAATTGTTATTGAATGACAAGATTATAGAGATATAACTTGAATGGAAATAGACATAGTTGTGGAAACTTAAAAAATCAAGTGACTTTCACGTAATAGAATAGACAACCTTTGAGAGGCGTAGACATTTTTAGCTTTCTTTTTGAATTTGGAAAATTTTTGCTATCTCTTTTACATAATAGGTTCAAGTATTTAATGTGGGTTCTAGTGATGATTACATTGTATTGAGAAGCATTAACAAAATAAAAAAATTTAAATCCTGTTAAGTTATTGAAAAAGGGACTTTTCAGCCTTATAAAGTTAAACCAAGGTTATTTAAAAATTCACATATAGATGAAAATCACCAAAACTCAAATAAGCAATGAAATAAGGTAGAGATGGAACTGTGAATATTTAAAGATAACCCTTGGCTTTAGAATGGGTGAGTTTTCAGCCATGACTAGGTATAAATGTTTCCATGGTGAGAATAAAGCCAAGATTTTCCCCTTCCACTCCTCTTTTTCTTCTGTCTCTTTCTCTTTATTTTTTTTCCTCTTCCTCATCCAGTAGTAACTCATTCTCTCTTTTCTATCTCTTTGTTTTTCTGCCTCTTCCCTCTCACCCTCCATGTAGACACACCAAGAATATGAACCTGGGATTGAATAATTTTATCAACAAGTTAAAACATGATTTGGAACACATAACTACAAATATAAATTCATAAATACAATCACATGAGCCAATAGTTGCTCTTCTTTTGCAAGTATCAGTAATTCATTTCTGTTTATTGCTCAGTAATATTCAATGGTATGTGTATACCACAGTTTGTTTAACCTTGACCCACTGAAGGACACTAGCATTGTTTCTAGTTTTGGACTGTTACAAATAAAGCTGCTGTGAACATTTGTGTATAGTGTTTTTAGGAACATAAATTTTCATTTCTCTAGGATAAATGTCCAGGATTAAGATTTATGAGTCATAGAGTAAGCGTATACCTTTTTGATAATAGCCATTCTAACAGGTATGAGATGGTATCTCACTGGGCCTTGATTTTCATTTCCCTAATGATTAGTGATGTTGATCACCTTTTCATGTATTTACTGAATATTTCTATGTCTTTTTTGGAAAATGTTTATTTAGGGCCTTTGCCCATTTTAAATTGGATTATTAGTATTGCTATTGAATTTTATTAGTTTTTATATATTTTGATTGTTAATCTCATATCAGATATATGGCTTACAAATATTTTCTCCCATTCCATAGGTTGCCTTTTAATTTTGTTGACTGTTACCTATACTTGACAGACACTTTTTAGCTTTGATGTAGTCTTACCTGTTTATTTTTGCTTTTATTGTTTCAGCTTTCGGTGTCTTGTCCAAAAAATCTTTGCTAAGATCAATGCCAAGGGGATTTCTGCTTGTGTTTTCTTCTGGGAGTTTTATGGTTTTTGATCTTATGTTAATAATCTTTAATCTATTTCAAGTTAATTTTGTGAGTGGTGTACAATAGGGGTCCAGTTTCTTTTCTTTTTTTTTTGCATGTGGATATCCAGTTTTCCCAACACTATTTATTGAAGAAACTGTCTTTTCCTCCATTGAATATTCTTTGTGTGAGGTTTTATTTTGGGGCTCTGTATTTAATTTCACCCATCTATGTGCTTGTCTTTATGCCAATACCATATTATTTTGATTATTGTAGCATTGTAATATAATTTGATATCCAGAAATGAAATGCCTCAAATTTTGTTCTTTTTTAATATTGGGGTCCATATGACTTTTAGGATTATTTATTTCTTTGAACAATTCAGTTGGAATTTTGGTAGGGGTTGCATTAAAGTTATAGATGACTTTGGGTAGTATAGACATTTTAACATTATTAATTCTTCTGATCCATGAACATGGGATATCCGTATTTGTGTCATCTTTCATTTTTTTTCACTAGTGTCTTATGGTTTTCAGTATATAGAGATCTTTCACTTCTTTGGTTAAATTTATTACAAAGCATTTTATTGCTTTTGATGCTGTTGTAAATGTGATTGACTTATTTCATTTTCAGAAAATTCATTGTTATTGTATGGAAATGCAACTGAAACTTTACTGAATTTGTTTATTTGTTCTAACAGTTTTTGGTGGAGTCTTTGCCCTGATATCAGGTGCATATATATTAGAATTATTATATCCTCTTGACATATTGACCCCCTTAACATTATATGATGACATTTTTGTCTCTTGTCATAATTTTTGACTTTGTTTATTTTGTCTGATAGAAGTATGGCCACCTGTGCTCTATTTTTGTTTTCGTTTGCCTGGGATATCTTTTCTCATCATTTCACTTTGAGTCAATGTGTGTCCTAAAAGCTGAAGTGAATCTCCTGTAGGCAACAGATAGTTGAATTTTGTTTATAATCCATTTAGCCACTCTGCAGCTTTTGATGGGAATATTTAATTAATTCACATTTAGAGTAATTATTAATCAGTAAGTACTTACTCATATGATGTTATTATTTCCTGGCTGTTTTGTAGTTCCTTTGTTCCTTTCTTCCTCTCTTGCTATATTCTTCTGTGAATTGATGATGTTTTATAGTTGTATACTTTGATTTCTTTCTCTTCATCTTGTGTATATGTACTATACATTTTTGCTTGTGGTTCCCTGAGGTTTACATAAAACATATAGATATGAAAGTCTGTTTTAGCTGATAACAACTTCAATTACATATAAATACTCTACTCTTTTATTTCTATATCATTTTATATTTTTGATGTCACAGTTTACATCTTTTTGTATTGTGCATTCATTAAGAAATTATTGATACTCTAGCTATTTTTAATACGTTTGTCCTTTAATTTTTATACTATACTTTGGTGGGTTAACACACCCTTTATTACAATATAGAAGTATTCTGAATTTTAGTATGTGCTTACCTTTCTCTTTATTGATTCTATAGATTATTTTTGGCCAAAAATAAAGGAGCAGTTATCCTGTCCACAATCTTTGAAGTAGAGCACTAAACATAGTGAATCATCCTAGTCTTGCCTTGAATTAATCTAAAGTCTTCTTCAATTATATTATATTTTTGGTTTATAGGTATCTGAGCTGATAAATTCCCAGTGTTATAAACAGTTTTTTATATAATGTTGCTAATGGGAATTCAACTTAGCATTGACATTTATTGGGCACTTTTAAGACAAAAGTATAAAGAATTGCAATTGCATCCATCACACTAAAATGAATGTATATGACAAAATATTAATGCACTACCTAGGCTGGTCAAGAACTTCAAAGCTCTCATCCTGCTGATATGGAAGGTAGGGTGTTAGTGTCATAATATGTAAGATGAATGGTAGATTTAGAGGTCATTGAGGCACTGTACTTGCATGTTCCCCTATATGGAACCTATCCTAAGCCTGCTGCTTCATTTTTGCTCTGCCTATATTCACAGGCACCACCCACCTGTATTAACACTGGCTCAGTGCCTGCAGCAATTCACAGAGGAAAGGTAGTTCAGGGTGGAGGGTAATGAAAGAGCCACAATTGGTATTTTGCTCGAATATAATTTAAGCAAAGTCAAGATGGGTTTCTGAAGAAGAGTTGTTTTCATTCTGTAAAGGTCCTATGCACAATCATGTTTTAACAAGATTCCCAATTTGCATTATGAAAAGCTGGCAGACTTTTTCTTCATAAGGCTATTTACTACATTTGCCCTTTTGGTAACATTACTATGTGTTTGTACTGAAACCTATTATTAAATGAATAAATAGCAGGAAATGCAATATTAGATTAAGGAAAATGTTGGGCTTTCAAATGGCAAACAAATGTGTTAAAAATCTCATTCTTTAAATGTGGATCCATGGGCTTTTGAAAGACAATTAAAAATGGCAGGGAAAACCTGTGAAGCATAGATAGATATTTTCATTATGTGGCTACATGGTTCTCATAAACAATCCATGGAAACATGGCACAAGGTTTTTTGTTTTGTTGTTGTTTGTCGGTTTTGGTTTTGTTCTTTTTTTGTTAGGTGCAAAATTACTTACAAGATTTTAATGTATTTCTTTCTACAAAAGAAGCTTCTGTTGGGATTCAGCTTGGTACTCAAGAACTTTTAGAAACAATTGCCAATGCCTCGATTACCCTTTTATCTCCCTATCAGTATAAGGTTTTCAATTCTTCCATCTTCTTTTAATGAACCATATCCCTTTCGATAATCCATAAACTGTAAACTTTCCTATAAAAATAATACTGGGCTACTGTGTGGTTTAACAAATAAGAGAAATAAGGATGCTAAAGACTTTCCTCCAAGTCTTCTTGGCTATTTGCCATTCTCTGAATGGTGGCTGATACAAAATCAGGGTCCAATTTTATGCCGATTTTGTGCCCCAGTTAGCAGTGCTAATTGGGGCACACAAGTAAACTGCACTCTGCCCTGTGGAAATTTTCAGTTAGTCTACTAAATCAGAAAATCATTGAGAGTACTAATCCATTACTCAGTCTCTATTTAATTAGGTGCAAAATCTATGGTCCCTCCAGGAAGGACAAAGTTCAGACATAGGATCTCAGTGGTCAGTTGTTTGGCATTTGATCTGTCTTTTATCTTTTGTTATAATCTGAGTTAAAAAAATAAGTATGTCTGCTTTTGAGGAGTAGGGCATAGGACACTTTAGTGAGAATTAACAGTCCAAGTATTATTCAAGTAGACAGGAATAAAGGTCATTTTGTTTCCCTCACACTTGCAAGAAATAGATTTTCTGAAGGAGGAAAAAATATTTTTAGACATACAGAGCATGAATACACTGATAAGTTTAACAGCAAATGCTCCACATTTCATAAGGTCAAGTTAGAATTTGGGTTCAACCTCATTGTCTGAACTGCAACCATGTTTAATGAGAGCAGATTTTTTTCTCTTTTGTTCACTGATGCATCTGAAGTGTACAATAAACATTTTTAAATGAATGAATGGGGAGACACATGATGCTTAGGCAAGAAAATAAATGAAAAAATATTATATTTACATGATATGAGCTAAAAAATAGTGTTTCTGATGTGTTGGGTATAGTTTTTGCAGTACTTAAAGAATATTATGTCTCTGGTAGAATGCTTCAGTCATTCTAGGTGAGATCATGACCTTTAAAGTATTTTTACTTTTCTAGAATACAAAAATTTGAAAATTTTGTCCCAGTTCTTCCGAAAAATTTTAGGCACAATAAAAATTAGTTTAAAGGCAGGCAAATATTGTTCTAAAATTAGAATTATGTATTAAAATCAATGTCTTTAAACATTTTTCTCCCTTGATTGAGTATATAGATTTTTTATTGTAGTGTATAAATTATTTTTAGTTCTTAGAATAGCTAAAATCTTAAGGAACCTAACTTTGTCAAGAATCTTTGCTAGAACTAAGCCACATGTTCTTTCAGTGATTTTAAGTTTCTAAAAAAATTAAACAGACCCTTTACTTAAAATTTTTGATGAAACATAATTGACATAATTGAATTTTAGAGAGAAATTTAAATTAGAGCATGAAGATCCAATTATAACATTGCTGAAATCGATATTGATTCGTGTTTTGAAAAAGGGACCTCTGCACTCATACTGTATTGACCCTCTTCCAACCTCGCTCTACTTCCCACTATATTTCTTTGCTGGATCTTTTTCCTTTTATTCTTTTCCTAAATCTTTTTACTCTTTTTCCTTAAAGGAGTCACACACTGTAATCCATCTCTCACCTGTATTCCAGTTCTGAAATTCCAGATGTTAATTGAACATTTCCAAACTGATGTCCAAGTCAACCTCTCAAAATTAAGAAATATTATTCTATATCTTCCCCCTTTCTCCTCAAAACTTGCTTTTTCTATTACCATTCCACTTTCTGTTCATTGCGATTTTTCTGTCATTCAGCTTAAAACCTTTTGTTTTAAGCTGAATGACCTCATTAAACCCTCAGCTTAAAACCTTTTGTTTCTTCCCTTTGCCCTTCACTTTCATGCAGAATTGTCAGTCCTATTAATTTCTTGTTCTTTCCTCCACAGATCCCCATGCATCCATTTATTTCCCAAGATTTCCCCTATTTTCAGTTATGAACTTTTTAGACCAGGCTTATTGTTAGGTTATTCTAACAGGTTTCTCTACTCCAAATGTCTTACCTTCTACAATAATTCCATATGCCAAGCTAATTTTCCCCAAATTTTCCTAAAATATACTTAAGACCATGTCACAGTCTTACCAAGAGACTGACCATTATCTATAGATATTTTCAAAAAATGTTTTCTAGTTCCTTATATTTCACATTCTGTCTATACCTACATTTCTTGCTATATGACTTATAGTCTGTCTATACACAAATAAGCAAAGTCTTAATACGAGCTAATGGACATTACCCAAAACAATGAACTTTGTGACCTTCATATCTTTGTTCATGTCCTCAATTTCTATCTTAATCTGTTTGGGCTGCTCTAACACAATACCATAGACTGGGTGACTTATAAACAGCCAGAATTTGTTTCTCACAGTTACAGAGGCTGGGAAGTCCAAGATCAAAGTGCTAGCAGATTCAGTGTCTGAACTCCTACTGATGACTGTTTTTCTGCTATATTTTTACTTGGTAGACGTTAAGGAGCAACCTGGGGTCTCTTTTATGGGGGCACTAATCCCCCTCCTGAGGATCCCATCTCATGACTTAATACCTTTCTAATCACCCCCAAATACTATCACATTGGGAATTAGGTTTCAACATACAAATTTTAGGAGGACATAGACAGTCAGTCTACAGCACCTGGTTACCATCTCTGCCTATGAAAATCTTATCCTTTCTTGAGAATTTATGGGAATATTACCTGTTCTGAGTCCTACCATAATTGGAATAATTGGATATTTTAAGGGGTTTAGTAATGAGTGGTATGAGGAGAGAAACTCTTCTGCTTTTCAGCCCCCACATTATTTAACTAGCCCTTTGTAGAAGACAGTAAGAAAAACAGTGTCAAGAAATAGACATTATTCAGAAAGACTTAAAAATTGCTAAATTTTAACTCAAAATAATCTTCAGTTACAATCATATATTGCACTATTACTTCATCTCTCTGATAGTTATTTCTCTTTGAGCAGTTTCAGAAGGCTAGGCACGAGTGGTTGACCACTATGCTCACTATGCCTTCCATTGGAGGTGGCTTGTGTCTCTTCTCTTATCCAAGATGATTGACAGTAAATTCTAATGACATTCCTTTCTTCACTTGGGGCCCAGTGTAGAGGGTTTTTTCTAGTTAGTATGACAGAGATTACCAAATAGCAAAACTCTCATAACATAGCACAAGGTATAAAGATTATAGAACATCTTATCTTATGCCTTTGTCTTAACTTTCATCATATCTTTCATAGATTAAACACTTTATCAAATTCAGCCTAGATCTTTTTGTATGATGTTCTTTTGGTGACAGTATTGCAAGTCTACATATCTCAAATGTTAAGTGAAATCCAGGTGTTTACAGTTTGACACATAGAGAATGGTCAAGAAAGCCCTTTGGTGAGTAAGCAGAATTGTTCAATGGTTTTTGGTATGTTAGCTTTATAAAAGGTTTTTCTCTCTTCCCCCCACAATTCTGTAATGTTCATTGGAGATTTATCACATACTGCCTATTTTATAGGTATTTGTGTATATGTTGTGTTCCAAAACTGTATTATAAATTGTTGGAGACTAGAGATCAAATATGATACATCAGAACATTTAGAACAATTATTAAACATGCTGAACGAATAGATGAAGAGACCCTTCCATGAAATTAAAACACCTTCTTGTGTTTTCTTTGTCCACTTAAATGGCCATTGTGTTTTAGCCAGATGAAATCTGGACTTGGGATTAATAAATCTGGGTTTGAATCTCATCCCCGCCCCTTTCTAGCTTTTAGAGCTTGGGTAAGTTTAGGAATCTCTCAGAACTTGAGAAATATATGTGTATTTAATTTTCCTCATCTGTAAAATGGAAATAATTTTACCTCTATCATAAGTAGATCAGTAAGGTTCTGCTGAGTGGTCATATGACAACTTCCCTGGATTTTTGAGCTTTGTAAAGCTATGTCACCCTTCCTAAGGGTCAGTGATAATTTTATTAATGCCTGCATCTTATACCCAAACATCTCTCTTATGTCCTCAAACCTTATCATCAACAAACCTAAGTTGAGATTTTTCCTGCCTTCTCCTTCATTTGTTGTATTTATTACTGCCTCCATGATTAGTTTATGTTAACTTCTACCTCAGTGAATAAGTTCCCATTTCTTTGACAAATAATTTAACTGTCAAGTTCCCTACCTCAGTTCTGCCCCTCTGGTGTGTATTATTAGCTCTTCTGTATGAGTTTTAGAGGAAAGCCTCTTATATACCTTAATAAGAGAATATATACCATCATATATTATTCTCTAACTTTTTCATGAGTGTTTTTCAAAAGTTGTGAAATTTTGTGTTGGAGGCTGGTAGGAGTAATGAGCCTGGAAAGGAGCCAAATTCATGCTTTCCTTATATCCCCAGTAGGAATGAACACAGTAGAGTACCATACAGGTGCTCAACAAATATTCATTAGCTATTGATATTAAATTCTGAGATTTAAAATTCTCTAACTTCATCTATATCTCCTCTACTCTTTGCTATCTCAATTTTATTTGCTATTAGAGACCGCTGACAGCCTTCAGTGAATTGTACCTGATACTCACACTGTTGCTTGGAGCCTGCCACTGAATGTGGGCTGGTGCTGAAACCTGCTTTAGCAAACAGAAATCAGCACAGGTGATGGTATGCCTGGTTTAGGTCTAAGCTATATAAAGTACTGTAAATTTTGATTTTTATATTCCTAGAAGCTGGTTATCATGTAGGAAGTTCTATCGCTCTGACACCACCATGCTGTGAGGAAGCATTAGCTAGTTTTGTGGAGAGGCCATGTGGAAGGAACCAAGAGATCCAGCTAACAAACAAAGTAAGGGCTACATTCTATAGACTCAGCTGAGCTCCCAGCCAATGTCAACTTATCAACTGTGTAACTAAACCAGATTGAAGGTGGATCTTCTAGCCCTAGGCCAGCTGTTTCAGCTGATGCTATCGGAAGATAACTGTTTCCTTTGAGCCCTGCCCGAATTACAGAGTTCTGACCAAGTAAGTATTTACTTTTATTTTAAGTCAGCATTAGACAACTAACACAGGTTTCTTTTTAAAAATGCAAAATTAAGACTGAAAGAGACCCATGACATAATGGTTAAAAGTGCAGCCTCTGTAGTAGACTGCCAAAATTGGAATTTTGACCTTGACAGTTACAAGCTTGATGACTTTGGCAAGTTCTTTAATCTTTTGGCTCCTCAATTTTTTTTTAAGATTTTATTTATTTATTTGTCGGATAGAGAGAGAGCGCAGGAGTGAGCATAGGCAGACAGAGTGGCAGGCAGAGGGAGAAGCAGGCTCACTGCTGAGCAAGGAGCCCGATGTGGGACTCGATCCCAGGATGCTGGGATCATGACCTGAGCCGAAGGCAGCCGCTTAACCAACTGAGCCACCCAGGCATCCCTTGGCTCCTCAATTTTGTTGTTGTTGTTTATACATGAGGAAAATAATATCTACATGATAGAATTACTTTAGGTGTTGAAAGTGCTTATTTATTAGACTCTTATAAAGGTGCTTAGCATATGCTGAACAGCCAGTAAATATTAACTATTATTATTAATATAATCATTTGTTGAATATACATCTCTTAGAGTAGGCTGTATCATAAGGGAATGAAATACTTTTGCATGTATATGGGTGTGTTTATCTTCCTTATGTCCAGTGCCAACAATACAGAAAGAACTCAATAGATAGTAGTTGCACGAATGGCTGTGGTGTAGGTGGAGCACTGTATGATATCTTAGATTCAATGGTGATAGTAAAAGATGTTGAATGCAATGGTGATAAAAACCTTTGCCTAGGTTTTAAATTTTGGTGTCAGATATAAGTGTTTAGATGATTGATCTTGTCTACCTGATAATTGTTACCTATTACAAAAATTACCACTGATTTCACCATCAGTGATAATATGGAGTTATTGAATATCTATAATGTAAGTATAAAGCAGTTTTTGCTATGTGTTGGAACATACAGGTTTTAAATTTTTTTTTTCTTTATTTATTAGAGAGAGAGAGAGTGCGAGAGAACATGAGCAGGGGGGAGGGGCAGAGAGAGAGAGAGAAGCAGACTCCCCACTAAATAGAGAACCAGATGTAGGGCTTGATTCCAGGACTCCGAGATTATGAACTGAGCCCAAGGTAGGTGCTTAACCAACTAAGCCATTCGGGCATCCAGGAATATACAGCTTTATTACCTAACACTCAATATCAAGAAAATTTTAATCTAGTTAGAAAAATAGAATATGAAGAGAAAAGAGAGCCAACAGTGTATATTGCTCATACTCATCAGGTTCACCTTAGCTGAAGCATTATAGAGAGGTTGATAACAGACCCTTAAGCACAGGTGAATGGTACAATACACAGAGGCGAAAGAGGAACTTTTCAATAGGAGTGATATCAAATGCAGACACAAGAAAATGAATGGATTTTATGGAAAGGGAATATGGTCTTATTTGTTCAGCATAAAGTGTTCTTAAGGTAGCATTTCCTTAGAATGTGGTGCTCAAATTCTAAGTGTAAATTTGATTCTAAAGAGAATAGTTAATTCTAAACAATATTTTCCAAGTTGTAGAAAGTATAAATAATGTAGGAAAAGTAGATTGTTAGGTTGGAACATAGTTTTACATAAGCTGACTTTGAAATGATGGCCAGATGGATAAACACATGTGTACTTAAGGCAAAGAGAAAAATAAGGCTGGATGTTGGTGAATAGAAACCAGTAATTATTTACATGTGTGTCACTTGTATAGCAGTGATAGTTTAAGTCCTGGTAGCAAGAAAATTCAAGGACCACAGACACTGACTTTATGTACATGTAAAGGATAGAGGTGAAACTGAGGAAGACAAAAAAGAGGAGATTAAGGAAAGCTTATTTTTCATAGAAACCAAGAAAAGTGAGTTTTTAAAATTTGGCAATTTTTATAATTTTTTTCAAGATTTTATTTGTTTATTTGATAGAGCACAAACAAGTGGAGTGGCAGGCAGAAGGAGAGGTAGGGGTAGAGGAAGAAGCAGCCTCACTGCTGAGCAAGGAGCCCACTGCAGGGCTCTAAGCAGGGCTGGATGGGGGCTGGATCTTAGGCTTTACACCCGGGGATCATGACCTAAAGCAGATGCTTAACGGACTGAACCACTCAGGCGCCCCATAAAATTTGATAATTTTTAAAGCGTCAAATACTTTTTTAAAAGGAAGAATGATATTATTTTAAAAAATGTTGAATTTAGTATTCTGGAGTTCATTGATAGTATGGAATAAAATGATTTCATTATAATGGAATATAGCTACTTAAGTAAATTATGATAGAAATTGAAATAGGTTTTTAAAGTCTACACTAGACTAGTTCAATTCTTTATGAGTTGAAAATGAAGAAACTAATTGTGGTTATCCAGGTTTGAATATATCGGTTGTTATAGTATGTGCCAAGGGTTTTATGTAATGGAAGAGTAGGATTGAATATATACGTGCTGTGTTCCCTTAATTTCCATCTTATTTTCAATGCCAGATTTCTTCAAAACAAAGAATGTAAGGTGACTGTATTCCATCTTTTGCCATGGTGAATTTTAGATTACCCAGCTGTTATTTGTAATATATCCTTTAAATTATTAACTGTTATATAATGCTCATCATTATTAGACAGCTGTGATAAAATCTTACTCTTTTGAAACAAGATAAAGGAGTTTTATATATTTTTTTAACATTCCACTACCTTAATTTCATTAGCTTTATTGTTTTCTATTGTATTGCTTAATAATCTATGGCCAGAATTATTTGCTTAAAGAAAACACCATCGGGATGCCTGGGTGGCTCAGTTGGTTAAGCCACTGCCTTCAGCTCAGGTTATGATCCCAGTGTCCTAGGATCAAGTCCCACATTGGGCTCCTTGCTCCGCAGGGAGCCTGCTTCTCCCTCTGTCTCTGACTGCTACTCTTTCTGCCTGTGCTAGCTCTCTCTCTGACAAATAAATAAATAAAATCTTAAATAAAGAAAAAAAGAAAACACAGTCATTTTAGACTTTTGCAGGTGACCTTGATTTTTTTTTTCCATTTTTAAAACAGTCTTAAAAGAGAGAAAAGTATTTTTGTGGTCACTTATTTGCAAGACTTCATTTATAAGAAGAAATGACAAATTAAGAATTTTTTTCTTTTAATTCAAAAACATAACCAGTTGTTCCCTTCAAGGTGGACCTGTCAGTAGTTTAATGTACCCTCAAAGGAAAATCCTGAAAAGTTTCAAAGGCAAAGGTACAATGGCCTATGTCCTGCTTCTTTTGTCTCCTTAGTTTTACTTGCTGTCACCAAAGAAGCCCACTAGATGGTGTTAAACCACAAGCTACCTACTTTGATTTTATTAAAAAAAAAAAAAAAAAAAAACTCCAAAGGAGCGTGCTTACAGGGTTTCAGAGGTTGTGCTTTCCCCATTTTTTGTTAAATGGAGAAGCCAGAAAAAAGTAAAATAGATAAAAAATAAAATAGGTATTTTCCATGCAACGTAATTGTAGTTACGAAGTACACTGCTGTTTGCCCCTGAATTATTAATTCCAGTGAGCTTCTTTCAAAATTAAGCTGTTTTGTCAGGATAAATATCAAGTAAGATGATTATGAATCATCATGGCAAGTTTTAATACGAATCAGAAAGTAAATTAATCCAACTCTGACTCATCATTCTTTTTTTCTTCAGATACAAATGAAGAGTAAACAATGTTTTGGCAATTTTTAGGTTAATCATGTAGAACTGATTACTCAAGAAGAATGCTATTAACATTTAGTCAATTTATACCCTACAATATGACAAATTAAAATTAATGTTGCTGTTTTAAAGGTATTGAATGGGTCATGATTTTAAGAAAAATGAGAACTGCTGTAGAAAACTAATAATTTTGTCTCTGGACCTAGTGACTCTAGTTACTTTTAAAAACCCACTGAAACCCCCCAAAAAACAGTACAAGTAATTATGTAAAAACAGCTCTGATTTAGGTAGAGTGTATTCTTAAACAGATCTTCTAAGAAGTGTGACGAGGAATAATAATCAATTGTGAACAATTCCCTATGGAATAGCTATGGTTAAATCTTGCCAATAGCTTAATAACAAGAGAAAGATTTTCTTTTTAGATTGAGTGTATTCTTCTGATGAAGCTCTACTTGATAATTTTTTCAATGTTTATAATCAGTTCCCTTTAGTATTCATTTAATTAGCTCATTTCAATACACTTCCTTGATGGCATATGTATGTAAATATATATTTTAAATTATCTCCTTTATATCCAAAGTAATTGATGTAATGAAAATATGTAACTATTAACTTTTGAATCAGGTCTAAAATAATACATACTACATATTACAATATAAATTACTTTATAAGAGAGATGACTTTTAAAAAATTTACACATTTAACATATCCACAACTATTTACTTGGTGTCTTTCTATATGTATGTATACCAAGTGTTCTCAAGCTCCCTCTGAGCTTCATATCATTAAAATACATTTAATAATAATAATGAGCATCATGTAAGAGTCATAGGGTGACAGCCAATGACCCTTTCTACATTGTTGTAATATAACACATCCTGGCTGAGACCATTTAAAAATTCTGCTTCCCTTTTATATTGGCGTACACATTTCCCATGATGTTACTTGAGCATTATCCATCTGTTGCCACTTTTTCAGAGGTGAATTTATCCATCTCTGATAGCATGACAAGTATTTTAATTGGCTTAGGTAATTTTAAAGGCTTTTGTCTATGGTTACTCTTGAACTTAGCAGGAAGAAAGCTGGGAATCCTCTTTGATTTAAGGGATGGTTAAAGCACTTTAAGCAAAGACTTTGTTGACATACAGACCTATCAATTCTGAGAATATCTCTCTGGAAGTTGCCTTATCCTGCCCAAGCTCTGTTACTTCTCAACAGTGAAGCAACATCTAGGTTAAATCCTAGGGATTAGGCCTTTTTACTTTCTCCTTAAAAACTTCATTCTGTTTTCTGTTCTAACTTGACATTACAGTACTAGTGAGATTGTCATTGGCCAGTTGTTCAAATACCATCTTACCCCTGGACTTTTTAAGCAGCTTTATTAAAATACAATTTTAAGAACATACAATCGACTTTTTAAAGTGTATTATTTAAGTGTTCTTTATATATCCAAAAGTTGTGCAACCATTACCTCAATTTTAGGACAGGTTCATCATCCACTAAGAAATCTTATACCTATTAGCAGTCACTCCCTATTTCTCCCAAACCCCTAGAATGAGGGTACTTTCTATCCCTATGGATTTGCCTCTTCTTAATATTTTACATGAATGGAATCATACACTTTATGGTCTTTTGTGACTGCCTTGTTTCACTTAGCATAATGCTTTCCAGTTCTCCATCTTGTAGTTTGTATCAGTACTTCATTCCTTTTTATTGCTAAGTAATATTCCATTGCATGGGTATACCGCATTTATTAGTCTGTTCATCAGATATTTGGGTTGTTCATTTTTTGGCTATTGTTAATAATGCTTCTATAAATATCTGTGTACAAGTTTTTATGTGGATGTACATATCTTTATGTCTTCATTTCTTGGTTATATACTGAGGAGTGGAATAGCTGCATCATATGATAACTCCATCTTTAACATTTTCAGGAAGTGCCAGATAATTTTTATAAGCAACTACAACATTTTACATTCCCATCAACAATGAAAGAGGGTTCCAATTTTTCCACATTTTTGCCAACACCTTTTATGTTGTCTGTCTTATTAACTGTAGCCAGCTTAATGCATGTGAAGTGGTATCTCACTGTGGTTTTGTTTTATATTTCCCTCATGGCTAATAATATTTAACATCTTTTTATGTATTTATTGATACCTGTATATCTTATTTGGAGAAATGTTTACTAAAATTGTTCATTTTTCAGTTGAGTTTCCTTTTTTATTGGTGAGTTTTAAGAGTTCTTTATTCTTGATACAACTCCACTATAAGATATATGATTTGTAAACATTTTCTCTCATTCTCTGGGTTTTTTTTTTTTTT
>RCUC01117662.1:0-16172 GCA_003697995.1 Taxidea taxus jeffersonii
AAAAAAAAATTAGACTGATTAGGTTGAGATGAACTCTTTGGGATGGATTTATATTTACATTTATGCATTTTCTCCACATATATTTCACTTTTAGACAGTATAATAAAGTAGGAGCAAGTATTTCCAGCATAGAGCATATTGAGCCAAAAGTTAAAATGACACTATTACTTTGAAATATAAATTATTTCATATTTAATTTACTACTACCTTAACCTATTCAGAGATCAGATATAATGGAATTTGTTATTGCAGTTTCTGAAAAAAGATGTAAACATTCTTTTTGTTGTTGTTGTAAACAATTCTGTTACATGGAGCACTTTCAGTTTGTGATTATTGTTAGGCAATGTGTGTCACATCAAATCTGTTAATTCCATGAGAATACATATTATCATTTTATTGTCTTTGTAAAGAATGTCATTCATTATTTCACTTAATTTTCATTCTCTTACAATACTAAAGACTATGAAGAATACTGCCATTAAGGTGATGTCTGTGGGTAAATAATGAGAACAGTTTAAGAAAGTTTTTTTTCTAGAAGGTATTTAGAAAGCAGAAACAAAAAAAAAAAAAAGATTTTTTTAACCTAAGTTACTTTGTTTATTGAAATGTTTAATTGTGATTGTTATATCAACTTATATTAGACCTTTCCTCATGTGTTTGATAGATTCCAAGAGACATTATTTATCCTTCAGCAAAATCTTTACATCTCTAAAATTATTTTGAAGACTACTGTTCCTTTTTAATGTTTTACTCATAGTCTTCCCACCTTCCATTTTAAAGTCCTATATGCATTTACTCCTTCTTGAAATTAAATCCACCAGTTTCTAAGCCATATGCTTTGTATAATTCATTTTAGTGGTTGCTAAAAATTGTAAATGTTAACTACAGTAGAAAAAGAAATTTTAACATGTGCTAGCAAATGTCTTTGAACATCAGCAGTAGAAAAAAATCCCAAGTAAAAAATCCCTACTGAAGGTGATTTGATCATAAACCTCTCAAGCAGAAAATTGGCAATCACTGCAGAAACAATTCCTCAGAAAGGTATTCAACTTTCAAATAACCCTGAAACAAAGCAACTAAATGATATTTGCTTTCCAAAGAGGAAACCACACTAGTCCTTCCATATCAGTGTCCTCTAGAAAGCAAGCTTGGAGTAAAACTGGAGACTGAAGAAAAGAGTCACTGGAAAATATGAGCTTTCCTTAATCCACAAGAGGTGAAAATATGTGTTCTTTCTTTCTGAACACTAGAAGAACAATTCATTCCAAAATATTCAAGAAATGGTACAGTTTGAATGCCCTAGATTATATAAATACCATAAAAATGGACAGATCATTAACCTCTTGGTGAGCTGAAATATGTCCTTAGCCTTTTGTATAATTCAATACAATCATCCCTAGTCTGCAATCATTCAGAACACAAATAAAGAAGAAGACTTGTATTTCTTTCAGTTTTCTTTCAAAGAAATATCTTTAAAACTTAAGACATTGAGTGGTTGTGATATGTCCTTGGACATTTTGTATATATAAATACAGACACACACATACATGTGTGTATGTCTCTCTCTCTCTCTCTCTCTCTCTATATATATATATATTATATAAAACTCCAATTTTAATACAACTTCACGTGATTACATTTTGACTACATGTGTACATATATATTTTCAGCTACTAATAATTTCCAGAATAAATTTGAATTTGGATTTAGAGAAGGCACGAGGAATTATAGAAAATCCATTCTAACATTTGACTTAAGCCATCATGGCAAAACTTCACAAGTCACTGAAATGGCCATGTTAGAATTGAGAAATTAAACATAATCTGAAATTTGAAACTGCTAACATATATGGCCCAAAGTAAACACAGAAGAAAACATATTTTATTATTCTCATTCAAGTCTTATTTTCTTACACTCTGGTTATACTCATTATAAAATGCTTACTTAACTAGTTTGTCATTCCTAACATGTTATTAGCATCAAAAGGAGGCTACCAAGCTATAATATTTTAAATGTAATCAAACATAGGAAATGATACTAAATCAAAATACAACCATAAGGCTGTAATGTAAGAAAGAACTCAACACTACAATGTATAGAGGGAAAAAAGTTTCTGTTTCCCTTCACAACTATAGAGTTCAGAAAGGATTCAGGCATATGGAGGTGGATAGAAGGAGTCCTGCTGTCTAGGTTAGTGCCCTAGGTTTTCCAGTACTTTCTGAAGGTGATTCTTTTATTGAGTTAATTCTTTTACAAAATAAAGGAATTGAGCTAGACTACATTTCTTTCATCTCTAAAGATCTTTAATGTAAATGATTATAAACTGAATTCCTTAGGAAATATTTCAGATATGGTTACTATTTGTTTAAAGAGACAATGGAAGGGATTCTAAAGAAAACTCCATTAAACATGAATACAGTGTGGGGTGGGGGGAGCCAAGATGGTGGAGAAGTAGCAGGCTGGGACTACATCAGGTAGCAGGAGATCAGCTAGATAGCTTATCAAACCATTGCAAACACCTACAAATCCAACAGGAGATCGAGGAAAAGAAGAACAACAATTCTAGAAACAGAAAATTGACCATTTTCTGAAAGGTAGGACCAGTGGAGAAGTGAATCCAAAGTAATGATGGGAAGATAAACCACGGAGGGAGGGCAAAGCAACGAAGCACAATATCAGGACATTTAAAAGTCTGCTCCACTGAGGGACATCGCTCCAGAGGCTAAACTGGGGTGAAGCCCACATGGGGACAGCGTGGCCTTAGGTCCCGCAGGGTCACAGAAGGATTGGCGGTGTCTGAGTGTTGCAGAGCTCACAGGTATTAGAGCGGGGAAGCCGGCTACAGAGACAAAGCCAAGAAGTGAGCTCTCAACTCAGAATTTCCTTGAACAGGCTGCATAAATGGCCAGAGACCAGAGAGAAGAGAGTGATTGAGTGCTTTTCCCCAAGCATGGCCAGGGGCCAGGGAGACGGGAGCGATCAAGCACTTTTCTCCAGGCGCGGCCAGGGGCTAGGGAGACGGGAGTGATTGAGTACTGAGGATGTACTGAGGAGTGGGGCCCTGAGCTCTTGGCTCCTCCGGGTTGGAGATTGGGAGGCCACCATTGTCATTCCCATCCTCTGGAATTCTGCGGAAAGCATTCAGGGAACAAAAGATCCCGAAAGCAAATTACTTAGCCTGGCCCCTGGTAAGGGTGGGGCAATTCCGCCTCGGGCAAAGACACTTGAGAATCACTACAACAAGCCCCTCCCCCAAAAGATCAACAAGAAATCCAGCCAAGACCAAGTTCACTCACCAAGGAAAACAACGGAATTCCAGAGGAGGAGAAAGCAAAGCATGGAATTCAAGGCATTCTCCCCAAGATTCTTTAGTCTTGCAGTTAATTATATTGTTTCCTTTTTTTTTTCTTCTACTATTTTTTTTAACTTCACCCTTTCCTCTTTAAATGTTTTTTAAACTAGTTTATCTTAATAATACCTTTCAAAAAATTAACAATGATCTTTTTTGAACCTTCATTATTATAATCATATTTTATCCATCAATGTACCTAACTTTATTTTTTGTATACACATAGGGTTTTTTCTTCTAAAAATTTGGGGTACAACTTCTCCTAATAGATCAAAATATACCCTAAATCTAGCTCTAGGCTTATTATAATCTCCAGCCTGAGCAAATTTTCTCCACTTTCTTTTTCTTTATTCTCCCAAGCAACTTACTTTATCAACCTCTTTTTTAGAAATTAAAAAAAAATTCTCATCCTTATAGGCACACTTCATCCTTTCATCGTGTCTACCCTTATATATTTATCATTCTTCAACATTTTGGGAGGTAGTTCCTTCTAAGTCACCAAAATACTTCCAAAATTAAGTGGGTGACCCTGTCCTAGTCACCAGTTTAATATATATATATATATATATATATATATACATATTTATATAAATATATATATATTTCTTTTTTAATATTTTTTCTTCATTTCCTTAATGTTTTTTTATTTTCTGAACTTTTTTTATCCCTTTTCTCCCTCCCACAATTTGGGGTCTCTTCTGATTTGGTTAAAACACATTTTCCTGGGGTCTTTGCCACCTTATAGTAGTTTATTTGCTCCTTCATATATTCTTATCTGGACAAAATGAAAAGGCAGAAAAACTCACCACAAAAAAAAGGAGCAAGAGGCAGTACTGAAGGCTAGGGACCTAATCAATATGGACATTGGTAAAATGTCATATCTAGAGTTCAGAATGACGATTCTCAAGGTTCCAGCCAGGCTCGAAAAAGTCACGGAAGATGACTTAGAGAAACCCTCTCCAGAGAGATAAAGCCCTTTCTGGAGAAATAAAACAACAAAAATCTAACCAAGTTGAAATAAAAAAAGCTATTAATGAGGTGCAATAAAAAATGGAGGCTCTTACTGCTAGGATAAATGAGGCAGAAGAGAGAATAAGTGATATAGAAAACCAAATGACAGAGAATAAAGAAGCTGAGCAAAAGAGAGACAAACAAATACTGAACCATGAGGAGAGAATTCGAGAGATAAGTGACACCATATGATGAAACAACATTAGAATAATTGGGATTCCAGATGAAGAAGAAAGAGAGGGGAGCAGAAGATATATTGGAGAGAATTATTATAGAGGATTTCCCTAATATGGCAAATGGAACAAAAATCAAAATCCAGGAAATGCAGAGATTCCCCCTCAAATTCAATAAGAATAGGCCCATACCCTGTTATCTGATAGCAAAATTTACAAGTCTTAGCGACAAAGAGAAAATCCTAAAAGCAGCCCAGGACAAGAAGTCTGTAACATACAAAGGTAAAAATATCAAATTGGCAGTGGATGTATCCACAGAGACCTGGAAGGCCAGAAATAACTGGCATGATATAGTCACAGCACTAAATGAGAAAAACATGCATCCAAGAATACTATATCCAGGAAGGCTATCATTGAAAATAGAAGGAGAGATAAAAAGCTTCCAGGACAAACAAAAACTGAAAGAATTTGCAAACACCAAAGCAGCTCTACAGGAAATATTGAAAGGGTTCCTCTAAGTAAAGAGAGACCCTAAAAGTAGTAGATCAGAAAGGAACAGAGACAATACACAGTAACAGTCGCCTTACAGACAATACAATGGCACTAAATTCATATCTCTCAATAGTTACCCTGAATGGAAATGGACTAATTGCCCCAATAAAAAGACACAGTATCAGAATGGATTAAAAAAAAAAAAATCAATATGCTGCCTACAAGAAACTCATTTTAGACCCAAAGACACCTCCAAATTTAAAGTGAGGGGGTGAAAAAAATTTACCATGTTAATGGACATCAGAAGAAAGCTGGGGTAGCAATCTTTATATCAGATCAATCAGATTTTAAGGCAAAGACTATAATAAGACATGAGGAAGGACACTATATCATACTCAAAGGGTCTGTCCAACAAGAAGATCTAACAATTTTAAATATCTATGCCCCTAACGTGGGAGCAGCCAACTATATAAACCAATTAATAACAAAATCAAAGAAACACATTGACAAGAATACAATAATAGTAGGGGACTTTAACACTTCCCTCACTGAAATGGACAGATCATCCAAGCAAAAGATCAACAAGGAAATAAAGGCCTTAAATGACACGCTGGACCAGATGGACATCATAGATATACTCAGAACACTCCATCCCAAAGCAACAGAATACACATTCATCTCTAGTGGACATGGAACATTCTCCAGAATAGATCACATCCTTGGTCATAAATCAGGTCTCAACCGGTATCAAAAGACTGGGATCATCCCCTGCATATTTTCAGACCACAATGCTCTGAAGGTAGAACTCAATCACAAGAGGAAAGTTGGAAAGAACCCAAATACATGGAGACTAAAGAGCATCCTTCTAAAGAATGAATGGGTCAACCAGGAAATTAAAGAAGAATTGAAAAAATTCATGGAAACAAATGATAATGAAAACACAACAGTTCAAAATCTGTGGGACACAGCAAAGGCAGTCCTGAGAGGAAAATATACAGTGATACAAGCCTTTCTCAAAAAACAAGAAAGGTCTCAAATACACAACCTAATCTTCCACCTAAAGGAGCTGGAGAAAGAGCAACAAAGAAAGCCTAAACCCAGCAGGAGAAGAGAAATCATAAAGACCATAGCAGAAATCAATGAAATAGAAACTAAAAAAAATTAAAAAATAAAAAAATAAAACAAATCAATGAAACTAGGAGCTGGTTCTTTGAAAGAATTAATAAAATGGATACACCTCTGATCAGACTTATCAAAAAGAAAAGAGAAAGGACCCAAATAAATAAAATCATGAATGAAAGAAAATAGATCACAACCAACCCCAAAGAAATACAAACAATTATTAGAATATACTATGAGCAGCTCTACGCTAACAAATTCGATAATCTGCAAGAAATGGATACATTCCTAGAGACATATAAACCAGCACAACTGAACCAGGAAGAAATAGAAAACCTGAACAGACCCATAACCAGTAAGGAGACTGAAACAGTTATCAAAAATCTCCAAACAAACAAAAGCCCAGGACCAGACGGCTCCCAGGGGAATTCTACCAAACATTTAAAGAAGAATTAATTCCTATTCTCCTGAAACTGCTCCAAAAAATAGAAATGGAAGGAAAACTTCCAAACTCCTTTTATGAGGCCAGCATCACCTTGATCCCAAAACCAGACAAGGATCCCATCAAAAAAGAGAATTATGAACCAATATCCTTGATGAACACAGATGCGAAAATTCTCACCAAAATACTAGCCATTAGGATCCAACAGTATATTAAAAGGATTATTCACCACAACCAAGTGGGATTTATTCCAGGGCTACAAGGTTGGTTCAACATCCACAAATCAATCAATGTGATACAATATATTAATAAAAGAAAGAACAAGAACCATATGATATTCTCAATAGATGCTGAAAAAGCATTTGACAAAGTACAGCATCCCTTCCTGATCAAAACTCTTCAAAGTGTTACACCTCAGTATAATCGAGGCTATTTATGAAAAACCCACCACAAATATCATTCTCAATGGAGAAAAACTGAAAGCTTTTCCGCTAAGGTCAGGAACACAGCAGAGTTGTCCATTATCACCACTGCTATTCAACATAGTACTAGAAGTCTTAGTCTCAGCAATCAGACAATAAAAAGAAATCAAAGGCATCCAAACTGGCAAAGAAGAAGTCAAACTATCACTCTTTGCAGATGATATGATACTACATGTGGAAAACCCAAAAGACTCCACTCCAAAACTGCTAGAACTTGTACAGGAATCCAGTAAAGTGTCAGGATATAAAATCAATGCACAGAAATCAGTTGCATTTCTTTACACCAACAACAAGACAGAAGAAAGAGAAATTAAAGAGTCAATCCCATTTACAATTGCACCCAAAACCATAAGACACTTAGGAATAAACCTAACCAAAGAGGCAAAGAATCTATATTCAGAAAACTATAAAGTACACATGAAAGAAATTGTGGAAGACAAAGAAATGGAAAAATGTTCCATGCTCATGGATTGGAAGAACAAATATTGTGAAAATGTCTTTGCTACCTAAAGCAATCTACACATTTAATGCAATCCCTATCAAAATACCATCCATTTTCTTCAAAGAAATGGAACAAATAATCCTAAAATTTGTATGGAACCAGAAAAGACCTCGAATAGCCAAAGGAATACAGAAAAAGAAAGCCAAAGTTGGTGGCATCACAATTCTGAACTTCAAGCTCTATTACAAAGCTGTCATCATCAAGACAGTATGGTACTGGCACAAAAATAGACACATAGATCAATGGAACAGAATAGAGAGCCCAAAAATAGACCCTCAACTCTATGGTCAACTAATCTTCGATAAAGCAGGAAAGAACATCCAATGGAAAAAAAGACAGCCTCTTCAACAAATGGTGTTGGGAAAATTGGACAGCCACATGCAGAAAAATGAAATTGGACCATTTCCTTACACCACACATGAAAATAGATTCAAAATGGATAAAGGACCTCAACGTGAGAAAGGAATCCATCAAAATCCTTGAGGAGAACACAGGCAGCAACCTCTTTGACCTCAGCCACAGCAACTTCTTTCTAGGAACATTTCCAAGGGCAAGGTAAGCAAGGGCAAAAATGAACTATTGGGACTTCATGAAGATCAAAAGCTTTTGCACAGCAAAAGAAACAGTTAACAAAACCAAAAGACAACTGACAGAATGGGAGAAAATATTTTCAAATGACATATCAGATAAAGGGCTAGTAACCAAAATCTATAAAGAGCTCAGCAATCTCAACAACCAAAGAACAAATAATCCAATGAAGAAATAGGCAGAGGACATGAACAGACATTCCTATAAAGAAGACATCCAGATGGCCAAGAGTCACATGAAAAAATGCTCCACATCACTTGGCATCAGGGAATTACAAATCAAAACCACAATGAGATACCACCTCACACCAGTCAGAATGGCTAAAATGAACAAGTCAGGAAATGACAGATGCTGGCGAGGATGTGGAGAAAGGGGAACCCTCCTACACTGTTGGTGGGAATGCAAGCTGGTGCAACCACTCTGGAAAACAGCATGGAGGTTCCTCAAAAAGTTGAAAATAGAGCTACCCTATGACCCAGCAATTGTACTACTGGGTATTTACCCTAAAGATACAAATGTAGTAATCCAAAGGGGCACGTGTACCCGAATGTTTATAGCAGCAATGTTCACAATAGCCAAACTATGGAAAGAACTTAGATGTCCACCAACAGGTAAGTGGATAAAGAAGAAGTGGTATATATATATATATAGAATGGAATACTATGCATCCTTCAAAAGAAATGAAATCTTGCCATTTGCAACGATGTGGATGGAACTAGAGGGTATTATGCTTAGCAAAATAAGTAAATTGGAGAAAGACAACTATCATATGATATGAGGAAGTGGAGATGCAGCGTGGGGGCTTGGGGGGTAGGAAAGGAATAAATGAAACAAGATGTAATTGGGAGGGAGACAAATCATAAGAGACTCTTAATCTCACAAAAGAAACTGAGGGTTGCTGGGGGAGGGGCGTTGGGAGAGGGTGGTTGTGTTATGGACATTGGGGAGAGTCTGTGCTATTGTGAGTATTGTGAAGTGTGTAACCTGGTGATTCACAGACCTGTACCCCTGGGGATTTAAATACATTATATGTTTATGAAAAGAATTTTATCAATTAATAAAAAATAAATAAATGTATACAATCAAAATAAACATTTTTGATTATATGAGTTAACTCCAATTATTTGAAAACTTTTATGTCTGTATAATAATTTACTTTTAAAAATAGTGAGCAAATTAGAGAGTCACTGCATTTCAACCAATATTTAACTGATATTACTAATTTAAGAGTAGAAGTATGTATTATTGATACTAATCTACACACTTAATATAAAATAAGATTTTATGTTCCTAAATATTAGGTTATTGAATCTAATTAGCTATGTACTCTAGCAATCCCAATTCACTCATAAATATGAACAAAATAATATTAAACTGAAAATGCTAACTCAGAATACATCTGCAGCAATAGAACGTGTAAGGTTATAATAAATTCTCAAGAATGCTAAGTGGGTTATAAAAAGACAGTTTTATTGAGTGATTAATCCAACCTTAGGTATGTTAGGTATAAAATTTTCATGACACAACAGTAGTGTGTTATCTAGGAACAGAAGTGGTTGACAATATGAAATGTGTTTGTTTTTGAAAAATGTATTGAACAGATGTTTGTTCATCAATACATCTTATCATTTATATCACAAATACAAATATAAATGAGCAGCATATATATTAACAAAATGTTTTGTTCAGAAACATATGTAACATATACATTTTTTGACTACATAATGACACTTAGACTGTGAGCATCAGAAACTGAATGATTTAATTAATGTTCCCAAGTTGGTGAGAATATTGTTTCAGCTACAGATATGACAAAGTCGATCACTTAAAGATTGTGATGGTATGTAGTACATGTGTCTGCATGTGTTCATTTGGCTAAAACTGACAGGTTTTTCATATGTCAATTAGCTCATATTCTAGAAACTATGATTACCTTTAATAGGTTTTGTATTTTCAAAAATGCACCTTTTGCAATTTTAAGATATTCATTTATCTGACCTTCATGAGAACCCTAGTACTTGGTTAGGGTTTTGGGGAGATTCTGACATTGTATTAAGATAATACAATACCACTATTACTCCTACTACTGCTACTAATATATACTAAAGCAACAAACAAATGCCCTTATGGTAAAGAGTTAAGTCAATTTACTTTATATAGTTTTTTGAAGATAGTCATCATTTCTAAGAGATGGAGTGAAGTTTGATGATTGTAGCATCATTTGAAGTGTACTGAGAGTATCACCTTTCAAAAATATTTCTATGCCATACAATTCCTAGGTATTATTAAGAATTGTTTCTGTATTCAAGGAGACACACAACTATAGAAGGGAAGTCCACTATCTTTTCAGTTATTAGTGTTAAATTGAGTTTATTTAAGTTTCCAAATGTAAGAAAGAGTTCAGATCTACAATTTATAGTATAGGGATAGAAAAGAAGAAATTTTTGAAAAGGAGTTAAGTATCAGGGAAATTTTGAGGGAGGCTGACCAACCTATATAGAGTTGGATTTTGCAAAGCAAGAGAAGAGTGTGAGAAGAGAAAGAAATTTAAAAGAGAATTGAAAAAGGATATAGATGGGAGATGTGAGGGCAGTGTTCCTGACTTTAGAGGGTTGATAATTAAAACTTCATAGCAATTTTCATTAAAAAGTTGTTGATCTTAGGGTGCTTAGATGGCTTACTCAGTTAAGCATTATACTCTTGATTTCTGCTCAGATCATGATCTCAGGATTGTGAGATTAACCTCTGCATCAGGCTCCTCACTCAGTGTGGAATCTGCTTGAGATTCTCTTTCTCCCTCTCCTTATACCCCTCCCTCCCATTCACACACATACTCTCCCTCTAAAAAAGATAAATAAACAAAATCTTTTTTTAAAAATTGTAGATCTTAATTTTCCCTCTTAAAATTAAGGGGTGTTGTATAATAAATTTTAATATATGAGTCAGCTGTTAATTCATATTGCTTTGATTGGGATGGGAGACTTGAAAAACATTTCTACCTTTTTTTTCATTGAATTATGTGTACAAGTGAAGAAGTTGTATATTCTTTTTAGAAGACTTGGTAAACTTTTTAATAATCATAATGGGGCTATAATTCTGACTGACTCATTCTAGGTTTCAAAACATTTGAATTACCGCTTATTTTATAGTGACCCTATACCTTCTAGTTTCTATTTAAGAGCCTTCTAGTTTCTATTTAAGAGAAAAAATGACAACTATCTACTTTTTAGATCCTGGAAAAGCTGAAATGGTAACTGGAGAAAAAAACTGTTTTTGTACTTTGTGCTACTCAAATATATCTTTGGATCAAAAGATACCATAAGAGGTATAACTTGCTTTAAACATTTTTTTTTAAGATTTTATTTATTTATTTGACAGACAGAGATCACAAGTAGGCAGAGAGGCAGGCAGAGAGAGAGGAAGGGAAGCAGGCTCCCTGCTGAGCAGAGAACCCGATCCAGGACTCGATCCCAGGACCCTGGGATCACGACCTGAGCCGAAAGCAGAGGCTTTAACCCACTGAGCCACCCAGGCGCCCCTGCTTTAAACATTTTAATACAACATAAAACTATTTTGAATGAATTCAATTTTGAAATCCACTATGTGAAACAAGGTTATGCTGAGTAGTAAACAACGCCCCAATCTGAGAGAGTTTAAACTACATAGGTTTTATTTATTATTCATGCTTTATGTGCATTTTGAGTCTCAGAGATCCTGCTCTGGCACACAGGCCAAAGAACACCTACCAAATTGAACATCATCATTGTATCATGGTAGAAGGAAAAGAGTGCTATGGAAAACCCATACAGACAATACCTATGCTTAACAACTATTAACTAAGCTGTTCACATAGCCAGACAACCACAGTATGCAAAGGAGTGCAACTGTGTCTAGAAAAATGAGAACTAGAAATACCTAAGAAGTAGGATATCTAGCCTCCACACTTAAAAATACCTTAAAGCAAATATTTAAAAATATATATCATATGTTCTTTTCTACCACACTTATTATACATATATTACTAAGATTATTTTATAAAAGTTAAGAGTCTTCTATACAAAACACATATGAAAATTTATTTCAGATTATACTATCAAAAAAAGTTTCATTTTTGTTACTTTTTACCATGAGGTTTACTTCCTATCTGATATGCTTTGATGTATAATTGACAGGATTTTCCTTTTTGTCATGGCTGTCACAAAACTTAAGGTAGATTTGAAATTTAATCAGTAGCATTTTGTTGACCTTTAGAATTATAAGGGGTGTGTGTGTGTGTGTGTGTGTGTGTGTGTTTTGTTTTGTTTTCCTTAGTATGGATTTTCTATTTGTATTTATAATTTAATATTTACTGTCTGTATCATTTGTTGTCAAAAGACTGGTGTTTTTTGTAGAATAATAAAGGATGTGCAAAAGCGAATCAATTGGAATAAAAATTTATAACAATCCATCTAAATAATTCAAGTTAATGAAGGAATCAAATCTAAATTCAGCAACTATAAGAACAGAATGATAATCAGAAGACTATATACTACATGCCAAAATGTATAGAAAAAAATATTATATGCAGAAGAAAATGTTATGGCATTAAAATCATATGTTAAAAATTTCTTTAAGAAATTGATAATAAATAAAATAAAAATATGTAAATATATGAAATACAGCAAAAAAGCTGGCTATTTGTGAAGAAAAGTAAATAAATAGAAAAACTGACAAGTCTCATGAAGAATAATTGATGGATGAAGAAACAAAGAAAATTTACTATGAGAATAGGCAGCAGGTACTTATATAACAGGAAATTAGATAATTAATAGAGGATATTACAGACAAATTTTAGGGTGAACATTTAAGAGATTGGATAAAATAGATCTATGTTAGAAAAATAAGTCATCATGATTTGACCCTGCAGTGAAACTTATTTTTTTAAATTTTTGCAAATATTTTTCTCTCATTCAATGGGTTGCCATTTTACTCTGACAATTGTTTCTTTTGCTGTGCAGAAAATTTTTAATTTGATGTAGTCCTACTTGTCTAATTTTGCTTTTGATACCTATGCTTTTGGTGTCATATCTATGAAATCATTGCCAAAACCAATGCCGTGAAGGTTTTCCCCTATGTTTCCTTCTAAGAGTTTTATAGTTTCAAGTGTTACATTTAAGTCTTCATTCCATTTTGAGTTGGTTTTTGATGTATGCTGTAAGATAAAGGTCCAATTTCTTTCTCTTGCATGTGAATATCCATATTTCCCAAGATCATTTATTAAAGACTATCCTTTCCACATGTGTATTCTTGCCACTCCTGTTAAAGATCAGTTGGCAGTATATGCATTTCCATAATCTGTAGTTGACATATTAAGACAATCCATATATGCATACACCTTGAATGGAGTGTTTTTAGAGCATATTTCTGAAGGAAACACACCCAAAGTGTCTAACACCATTTTGCCACCTTATGAGGCACCATCTACATCATAGAGAAAGTCAATTTGTATATATATGGTGACCATTTTCTAACGGTAAAATATCTTTTTACTGTTTACTGAAAACAGTAAAATATCTTTATTTTTTAACAGCAGCATATTCTGACAAATTTCTAAATATCAGACTAACGTATTTTGAGGAATAATATTTTCTTGATAATTTGTGTAAAAGCAGCACAGAGGCTAGTAGTGGCCCTGTTGGCAGACATATCTCATTATATTTTATTTCTTCAAATGAAGTGAAATGTTGACTTGATGTATTTGATGGAGGATCTTTGGGTCAGATCTGACAGTGATACAAATATTATCTAATTAGTTTTTTTAATGTGATACATGAGTATGCTCAAACTATATAAACATATATGAACATATATATAATATATAAATAAAAGTATTTTCTTAAGTTAGAAATATATTACATTAAGATGATGCTTCATAATTTTTTTATAATAAATCTAGCTTGAAGCCATTTGTCTCCTGGATATATTACATAAAAATATCAGCTTATTTTTCACTTTAAGTCTTTGCATCACATAATAACAAATTTGTGTGATTTTCTTGAGACAGTTACTTAGTGCTTGAGGGTTCTGCAAAAACATCTTTTACATTAAATGGTCAGTACAAACATATATTTTATATTTTCTCAATCAGTCTATTTCATAGAGTTCATAATTAACATTCAGAAGCCAGATTTAATAAGAGGATGACAACAAAATATTTGTTGGATCTCAGTGATTTGGGAATAGGATGGTTTTCTATGTGCATTTCAAGTTTGTAATTAAGCAAAATAGCTTTGGATGGAGAGATGATTTAGCATCTTTAACCAAACGCCCGCATTTTTTAAACAAACTTGTGATTTGCATATTCTAGGTGATTTTCATTTGTAGAGACTGTGCTTTGAGTTCTATACCAGGCTATTTAAATTCAGGTAAGTGGTCAGGCAAATAGCACAATGCATAAATGTGCCAAAAACAAAAACAAAAACAAAAACAAAACAAACCAGCAACGGAAAGAGAGCAGCTGAACACTTTATAAAGTGCCCATGAACTTTTATAGTGATCTAGCAATGGTCACGCCAGCTGCTACAGCTATAATTGGTATGCTCAAAAAGAAAAGCTATCATGTCAGTGATGAGGAGGTAATAAGTGAAAAGAAGTGGAACCAAAATAAATAATTATATTTTTGGACTTGAGGATTTATTTGATTAAAATATATATTAATAAGTCTTCTTGAACATGTAGGAATTATTATTATATGTGATCAAACTTTGGTTATATGTGCTTATCATTAAGAAATAATATAATGTATTAGAGTTTTTCTGGTTTTAAGTAAATGCGATCTTAATATAGAATCAACAATCAGAGCATGAAATCACACTTCAGAACATGATCAAAGAACTATGGTGCATAATCAATCAGGTGTTAAACAGTCAATGAAATTATTTCAGACCCAAAATAAAGCCGCTATGACAAAATTTTAATATAAATTTTAAGTAATTACCTATATTCATAAAAATACTTTTAAGAACAATGTTTTCTTAAGTTAATCATTAAGATCTTTTTAACTGTGGCTATCAACTCTTCTGCCTTTAGAAGACTGAATACTTTCATTATTAAAAAATGTTCAACAATAATCTAATCAACATGATTCTGTCTTTGCTAAATTATTTTTATTACAGGTCTCAAATGAGACATTAGGTTGGCAGGTTTTTCTTTGTTTTTTTCTCCCCATCAACTCCAAACCATATCAACAGCTCTCCCCTCTGGATAGCCTGTTCCTCACTTCTGCTTAAGTCTTGCCCTCACAGAAACTAGTTTCATCTATATTGCTTATAAACTAAAAGTATATTTTAAAGTAGCAATATAACTTTCTTTCAGCCTTTTCCACAATAATATGCCGATCTTAAAAAGACTTAAGTAAAGGTAATTTGGACGTAATTGATCATATTGTCCCTTTAGCTTTCATTTAAAATTGAAAGTATATTTCCAGGGGTGCCTGGGTGGCTCAGTGGTTTAAAGCCTCTGCCCTCAGCTCAGGTCATGAACCCAGGATCCTGGAATGGAGTCCGGTATCAGGCTCTCTGCTCAGCAGGAAGCTTGCTTCCCTTCCCCTCTCTGCCTGTCTCTCTGCCTACTTATGATCTCTGTCTGTCAAATAAATAAAATCTTTAATAAATAAATTAATTAATTAAATTAAAAGTATATTTCCAAAATATTGTGAAAATCAAGTTATGAAGCATCTGTAGTAGTAATAAGCTGTTTTGGAAGAAAACTGATAAGATGTCTTGATCAATGTGTATAATGACATTCAAATTGAAAATTCTATGGCAGAAATCAAACATTCAACTGACTGTATCCCTTGAGAATATATTCTTAAGAGAGACAAATAGTTCTTTCTCATGTGTTCATCATTCATTTACTATCTAATTATCTAGTGGAAGGGACAGAAGTTAATTATTACCGAATGAAATATAAAATTATAATCTGAAATAATAGTGATAAAATTAAGGTTTCTTCTTGAACAGATAGACTGTCAGAT
>RCUC01117664.1:0-10968 GCA_003697995.1 Taxidea taxus jeffersonii
TCAAAATTTCTCATGAATACATATCCCTGGGGAGTGGGGAGCACAGTCTATTGCTTGGGATTTCTCTGGAATCTCCTGTGTATCTTAAAAATAATATAAAATTTTTATTCTATTCTCATTAAATATCTATCTTGCTTTAACATGAAAATAACATTTTTCCTCCCCAAAATTTCCAGTAAAACCAATACTCAAAGAAATGGACCATGATTATCCTATGTGTGCTCCCAAAGAATGCCATTAAGAAGCAACAGCATAAGAGGAAGAGAACCAAAGGTAGAAGAAGACATGGCTCAGAGAGCAGACTAGAAGATCTTTAACCAGCCAGGCCAGAATTGTTAAAACATTATTTGGAGGGCTGTAGAGGAATCATAAAATATATATTTTGAACTGGGGAATGACATTTGATTTTTTTCAGCAAGATCAGCCTGGTAAAGCCACAGAGGATGGATTCATTCACTCAACAAGTATTTTGGGGCATCTACTATGTGTCAGGCACTGATCTAGCTGCTGGCGAACTGAATAAAAGAGACAAAAGTCTCTGGTCTTATAGTGCTTATATCCAGTAGGGGAAATAAGCAGTAAATAAGTTGAAAGATATAATGAGACCAGACAGGAAGAGATCATAAACAGGAGAATGGTGACAATAAAGCAACGGTGGCATGAGGGGAAGGCACAAATAAGAGAATAACTCTGATAATGCCTAGGTGACTGAGATGACAGTAGTACTCATAACAGAAATCAAAGGAGAATGGGCAAAAAATGGGTTGTTATAGATTTGTAGGCTCAGAAGTACCTGTCAACCTAAGAGATAGAAGTCCAAGACCCCAGGAAGTCAGGCCAAGATACAGAATCTGTGACTACCTACAACAAGAAACAAGCAAGCCACATGAGGGAAAAGGAAGAGAAGAAGAGAACAAAGGGTAGAAGAGAGAGACTTGGTAAATGCCCACAAAGGTAGGGGAAAAAAAATCAAGTTGAAGAATGAATCTGAGAGAAAATAACAAAAACCTCTGTTATGAGGAGTAATGAAAAGAAAGACTTTGAAAAAGAGCTGTCAATATGTAGATACAGATTTTTTTCCTCCTTACCTGTTCATTCTTTTTCTGAACCCATTCCTTGTGCTTTTCTTCAGCAATTACCTTTCTTTTTTCACGTTCTTCCATTTCTTTTCTTTTTTCTAGCTGTTGATTTAATTCCTATGGATTTTTATTCAAACAAAGGCAGCATTTAATAGAAGTACTCAAATCACATATTAAAAACAAGGCTGATATTAACCAAATTAAACAAGAATATAATTTCCTTTAGAGAAAATACACCGTTAGTGACAATAACTTACTTAAGTAACTAGTCTATGATGAAAAGAAACCATTGGTAAAAACTATAAGTCATTTTTTAGAAATGCAAATAATTACTTGGCAGCAAAACACTAGCTTCTTAGACTAAACTTCACCTAAATTACCCTCATTGAAATCAACTTTCCCACACATAAATTTTGGCATCACTGTACACTATTGGCAGAAGCTCAAGAGAATTGCAACTTTTTTAAGTTATAGAAAGCTTCTAGATTCTTAATGCAGATAAAGGATTGGAGTTAAATAATCCCTAAATTAAAATTTTGATTCAAAGGTAATCAAAGAAGAAATGTAAAGAAATGATTCAATTTTCTTAGAAAAAAAAAAGAATCCAGATTTTTCTTCACTGATTTTATAGCTTCTGGAGTGTAAAACAAAACCACATTCATATCCCAGATTATTTAACTGCCTTGCTGTCACTCGAATCTACACGTTTGGGCATTTCCTCAGGAGAAAGAATGTAGAAGGTATGGCCAAATAAAACTTCGAGCTGAATGCCACCACTCTGTCACTCATCAGTTAAATTACTGCATTAGTTGAGAATGCTGTTCAAACTAGACTCCTAGGACTCTACTGCCATAATTACTGGTTATTTTTCTCCTCTCTCCTTAGATACTAATAATCAGATACTTTTATATGTCTTTCATTGGACCTCACTCCTCCTCCCCATCCCTCTCTTTCCCAAAGATTTACCTACCTGATCGTGGGTGCTAGTGAGAAAGCCAATTTTTCAACTCTCAGATAATTCCAGTGTGTTAAATGAAATGAAGATAAAACTTGACACCAAGAACAAATCTTTTGGACTTTAGAACAACTGGTCACAGGATACCTATCTTTCATGACCTCTCATCCTAAAATTCTGCTGCACAGAAAATAGCTGCCCTAACTCATTCAGAAAGTCTTCCAACTTTTAAACACTATACACCCCTCAACCCCTCACAAAGTAAAATATCCACCCGGTTTTTAAAGGGATTTTTCATGACCTCTGCAGAGACTATGCCTTGATTATTCACTTAATGCTTTTTGGATGCAGTGTCTACTATAAAGATAGCAAGAACTGGATACAGATGAAATTCCAGAGGTCTCCAATCTAATGTGATTTTACATACATAAAAGAATTAAAGCACTACATTGTGAGGAGCTGTGTATAACATTTCAGAAAAGGGAAAGGAAGGGAAGGGAAGGGAAGATGAGATGAGAAATAGTGTGGACCAGGGCAGTTAGAAATAGATAGGAGATGGCTTGACTAGGCTGGGGGTGGGGGGTGGACAACTAGAAAATCAGAATGTAGTACTAAATAGATGGGAAAAAAATCTTTTTGAGACAGACAGAGTAAATTGAACACTATGAATCAGGAATACATGGCAAAGGCAATGATTCTGAACCCTTAAAGCTGGAGACTGTATTTGAAAGGAGGAAAACATCTCTGAGAGAGCCGACTAAAGGTTGCCATGGTGTAGGAATTGTGAGGGGACAGTCTGAGAAGAAGTATGTGTGTATGAAAGGCAAGATACAGTTCTGACAACCATATATCCAAAATTTTCCAAAACAGTCTTATTATTAAGGAAAGTGATTATTTAAACATACAACTAATAATATGATTGATTATATTTATGTACCCTTTTAAGATTCTTCACATAATTAAATTCAAAAATCAGGAAAAAAAAGGATATTTTGTGTTCAAAAATTTTAGTTGACATAAGAATTAAAGATGAAAGGTCAAAAGTACCTAGAAAATGCAAAACTGACCCAAACTATGTTCTACTCTCAGGAAGTCTGGTCAGGTAATTTGCTGTCACAGAATATACATCCCTTTCTGAGACGCAACACCTGCCCCACGCCACACACACAAAGCAGAGCGTCTCAGAATTCCCAACCTGAATGCCCCCACCTGTTTACCACCAGGATACGCCTCTTCCAGACACAGCCAGCACCCTCTCCCACAAGGCCCCTAGTATGTCTTCTGGGAGACCACTGAAGTTTCAACAGGATTATAGCTATTTTTTCCACGCAGTGAACACTTGATTATGGAAAACCAAAATCCAAAGAGGATCCTAAACATATATTTTTATTTCAGTAGCTTTTGCTGACTTTCAAAGAACTTTTTATCACTGAAGGTAACAATCAGGAAAAGGGACAGTTTTGAGTTTCACCAACTCTAAACCCTGCCCTACTTCTTTGTTAAGGGCTGATGAATGAAATGACCCTATGCAGGATTGGGGAAAAAAAAAGAAAAAAGGACCTGGATTATTCACAACCTAAATCATTTTTTATAATTTAGAACAGATTGTATTAAAATGTTAAAGCAAATGTTAAAAATTAGAATTAACCAAAGATTATAAAGAATTTATGGCGGTCTGCTAGAGAATTTTTTTAAATAATAGAAACTTAAATATAAAAATGTGTATGACCTACAAAACCAATATGCTAGTTTTTATAATACTAATGTTCAACATTTGCTATATTTGTCATTCAACATTAGTTACAAATGTAAAAAATTTTGTAAGCAGGTAATTTTGATGGATTAAAATAATTTTTAACAAATTTAAAAATATTTTAAAATAGTTTTTAACTCAATCTTATAGAGATGTCTGAAACAAATGTCTGTTTAAATGTCTGTTGCTGAAATAAAGTTTTTGAGAAGAGATGGTCTTTTTAATGACCCAATTTATCCTTTAAATTTTCCTTTAAGTTTTCAAGGAAGAAAATAAGACAACCAGGGTAAATTCAAAATTAAATACTAAGTCTGACCCATTTATTTCTATAATATATCTTGATATTATGGAAGAAAAAATTTATTACTTGAAAATTGAAGGAAGCAGGACCCGTCCCAGCTTTGCCAGGAAGTGAAATGTTGGCAGTTACTTTCTGGCTCTCAATAAGAATCTAAGATGAACTGTTCTTTAGGTTAATAATCTATGCTTTTAATGATATGATTTATAAACAAATTAGAAATGCAGTAAATTAGGACAGAAGAATAAGAAAAGCATCACTTAGAAAATAAAACAAGGAAAAGGCATGAAAAAATGTGAATACCATAAAGGCACAAAATAAACTTATAAAGTGAGTAGTTGGCTTATATGTTATGATATCTCTGGCATGACTAGGGGACGCCTGGGTGGCTCAGTTGGTTGAGCGGCTGCCTTTGGCTCGGGTTATGATCCCAGCCTCCTGGGATTGAGTCCCGCATCAGGCTCCTTGCTCGACAGGGAGCCTGCTTCTCCCTCTGCCTCTGCCTGCCACTCTGTCTGCCTGTGCTCGCTCCCGCTCTCTCTGACAAATAAATAATATCTCTGGCATGACTGATAGGCTAAGATTTATGCTAAAATATTTTAATTGCTTTAGAGTTAAGTAATGATGTAGCCATAAGAAATTTCAAACTACTAAATACATGAAGAGATTTTAATCTTGCAACTAATTATACCCTGCTACATGCTTAATGATTGTGGCAGGGACTTCATATTCATTATTTTAATCTGTTCTCAAAAATGTATCTTCAGTAGTTATTATTACCATCTGCTTTAACATGTAACAACAATGAACTTTCCTTGAATGTCTCCTATATACTAGGCTGTATCCTTATGTTGACTTAGCCCTCCTTAACAACACTATGAGGTAAATATTATTCTTCCCCTTTCATTGATTAAGAAATTGAGGCACAGCGAGTTTAAGGATATGACCAAGATCCATGTTTTGAATCTCAAGAATTTCTCAAGAATTCTCAAGAATTTCTGCTTTTAGCCACTCTAGGACTGCCTCTCTAAAATCTGGTTTATAAAGAGACTGGGGGCTCAGAGAAGTGGGTAACTTTCCCAAGGTCACACTGCTAAAATTTCAGCCTTGTTCTGTGTGACTCCAAAGCCCAGGCTCCCTTATGAATTTCTTGTAATTTAATTAACTTCTTTTATTATATGCTAACTCTAAAAATGACTTGAAGTGGTTTTCCTTTCCTTAATGTAACAAGTGAATTCTAGTGAGGTCAGAGATAAAGCTAAATACCATAAACCGAACCCCACTTTACCAAGGGCTCACTAGATCAGTGTTTTCCAAACTGTGAGTCCAAAACCAATTTAGTGGGTTATGACTGGCCTTTAAAAACAAAACAAAACAAAAACACAAAAAAGGAAAGAAAGAATAGCATACCAGGTTTTGCACAAACATATGTATATGTAAATATACATATATGTATGGATTTATATGTGACATGAAGCAAAGTAGACTTCTCTCCATGAAAAAAATATTTTGAAAGCAAAAAAAAAAAAATATTTTAAAAGCTACTGCACTAAATAGTGTAAATTAGTAATGTTAAAACTTGAGGCTGAGATAAGAGTCTGGAGTCTCAATAATACACACTAATCCTGAAAACAAATTAAAAACCTTTAAGAAGGCTATGATTGCAATGATATCAGTAACAACACTAATAAAACAATATCAGTCACAATACTTTGTCTCATTTAAACCTCACAAAAGACATGTGACATAGGTATTACTTTTATTCTTATTGTATGGACAGGTAATTGAAGCAAAAAAGTTTAAATAAGCCTGCCTGGCATCAAATCTTAAGGTCTTTCTCAAGCACTCTGCCCTTCTAAAAGGAAACAAGTACTACTTTGTACTTTTCCAGGAATAAATTTATTTCTTAGAATACAAATATCATGCAATAGGGAAATAACAGAATGCACTGGTTTCTACAGTCATTTGAATCATGCCAAGCCTCCTGAATATGTGACTGCCTATCTAGTTTAAAATGCATCACGGAAATAATTAGTTTCAAAACTGTATGGAAAATCTATTCCAAGGAAGATCATGGAGGGCAATGCTTCAGATCCAAGGATTTTTATGGCAACGTAGTTACCAACAGATTAAACTTAAATATATGACAATAGTGAACCAATTAACTATATCCTTATATCTAATTTTTTAGAGATCTAACTTATTTATTGAGAGAGGGAGAAAGAGCATACATGCACAGGTGCACATGAGGGGAAGGGCAGACAGAAAGGGAGAGAGAGTCTCAAGCTGACTCCACTCCCCGTGCACAGATCTATATGGGACTTGATCTCACAACCCTGAGATTATGACCTAAGCTGAAATCAAGAGTAGGACACTTAACTGACCAAGCCACCCAGGCACCCTATAGCTAATACATTTAAAATATATTTTAATAATCTTAGCCAGCCATTTAGAAATGATGTTGCAAAAATATTTTATGATATAGGGGCGCCTGGGTGGCTCAGTGGGTTAAAGCCTCTGCCTTTGGCTCAGGTCGTGATCCCAGGTCCTGGGATTGAGCCCCACATCGGGCTCTCTGCTCAGCAGGGAGCCTGCTTCCTCCTCTCTCTCTCTGCCTGCCTCTCTGCCTACTTGTGATTTCTATCTGTCAAATAAATAAAATCTTTAAAAAAATATTTTATGATATAGAAATATATTAATAGCGCAACAGGCAGAAAAAAGGTTACAAAAAAGTTTGATCCTGCTTCCCTAGAAACAAGATATACCCCTCACCATTCAAATCTATTTGGGTCTGTGATCAAATAGGGAGAATTCAGATAGTGAGTCTGGATACTATGGGATGCCAGATCATCCAAATCTCTTTCATTGCTAGTTTCTCAACGGCAAACGGTAAGAGTTAAAAAAGTGAAGGATTCATGTGAAAATGTATCTCACACTACTTTTTTGAATTTGGAGAGTGAGAGTTCAGAGATAATCACAAACACAGAGATGTCCAATAAGCAAGGCAGGTTGGCACAGAGAACTGAAAAACCCTGAAAGCCCAGCAGATTCCCATCTCCCCACACTCACTCACTCTAGGGCACATGCTCTGAGTAATACAGGGCTTGATTCCAGTCTCTATTTCATTTTGGTATCTTTTTAAAAAATTTCTACCAAGTAGGGGCACCTGAGTGGCTCAGTGGTTAAGCATCTGTCTTCGGCTCAGGTCATGATCCCAGAGTCCTGGGATGGAGCACCACACAGAGCTCCCTGCTCTGTGGGAAGCTTGCTTTTCTCCCTCTCCTATTCCCCCTGCTTGTGTTGCCTCTCTTGCTGTGTCTCTCTCTGTCAAATAAGTAAAATCTTTAAAAAAAAAAAATTTACCAAGTAAATGCAGTTGCATTTACTTTAGTTAAATGTGTATATAGTAAGACTCTATTGTATGTGTCTTCATTTACACATTTATAGATTTTTAAAAAATATTTTATTTATTTATTTGACAGAGATCACAAGTAGGCAGAGAGGCAGAGAGAGAGGGGGAAGCAGGCTCCCTGCCGAGCAGAGAGCCCAACGCGGGGCTCGATCCCAGGACCCTGGGATCACGACCTGAGCCGAAGGCAGAGGCTTTAACCCACTGAGCCACCCAGGTGCTCCACACATTTGTAGATTTTTAAAAAATATTTTTACTTTTTTGTTTGACACAGAGAGACACAGTGAGAGAGGGAACACAAGTGGAGAAGTGGGAGAGGGAGAAGCAGAGCAGGTAGCCTGATGTGGCTCAATCCCAGGACCCTGGGATCATGACCCGAGCCAAAGGCAGACGCTTAACCACTGAGCCACCTAGGTGCCACAGATTTTTTTTTTTTAAATATACACAGAAGAAAATCCGGAAAGCTATATGCAATAATATTAACCATGGTTACCTTTAGGTGGTGAAATTAAAGATTTTAATGTTCTTAATTATGCTTAGCTATATTTTCTAAATGTTCTTACAGTGAACATGTATTATTTTTACAATAAGAGTTATTAAAATGGACACAGCAAATTGATACAAATAAATGAAAAAATTTTGTTTTGGAGGGATAACAACATTAACATTTTTTAGGATACCTTTTTTTATTGTGTTATGTTAGTCACCATAAAATACATCATTAGTTTTTGATGCAGTGCTCCAAGTTTCATTGTTTATGTACAACACCCAGTGCTCCATGCAATATGTGCCCTTCTTAATACCCACCACCAGGCTTGCCCATCCCCCCACCCCCCTCCCCTCTAAAACCCTCAGTTTGTTTCTCAGAGTCCACAGTCTCTCATGGTTCGTCTTCCCCTCTGATTTGCCTCAATTCACTTTTCCTTTCGTTCTCCTAATGCCCTCCATGTTATTCCTTACGTTCCACAAGTAAGTGAAACTCTATGATAATTGACTCTCTCTGATCGACTTATTTCAGTCAGCATAATCTCCTCCAGTCCTGTCCATGTTGATTCAAAAGTTGGGTATTCATCCTTTCTGATCGCTGAGTAATATTCCATTGTACATATGGACCACATCTTCTTCATCCATTTGTCTGTTGAAGGGCATCTCGGTTCTTTCTACAGTTTGGCTATTGTGGACATTGCTGCTATGAACACTGGGGTACATATGGCCCTTCTTTTCACTACATCTGTATCTTTGGGGTAAATAACCAGTATTGCAACTGCTGGGTTATAGCGTAGCTCTAGTTTTAATTTTTTGAGGAATCTCCACACTGTTTCCCAAATTGCATTCCTACCAAAGAGGGTTCCCCTTTCTCCACATCCTCTCCAACATTTGTTGTTTCCTGCCTTGTTAATCTTGACCATTCTAACTGGTGTAAGGTGGTATCTCAATGTGGTTTTGATTTGAATTTCCCTGATTGCCAATGATGACGAACATTTTTTCATGTGTCTGGTAGCCATTTAACATTAACATTTTAATTTTTCTATTATTTATTTTTTATTTTTTATTAACATATAATATATTATTAGCCCCAAGGGTACAGGTCTGTGAATCACCAGGTTTACACACTTCACAGCACTCACCATAGCACATACCCTCCCCAATGTCCATAACCCAAACACCCTCTCCCTACTCCCCTCCCCCCAGCAACCCTCAGTTTGTTTTGTGAGATTGAGTTTCTTATGGTTTGTCTCCCTCCTGATCCCATCTTGTAACATTTTAATTTTGACAGCAGCTCTAATTTGTGAACTCAGATTAAGCAAAAAGGATACTGTCTAGTTTTACCTCCAGAGCTTTCTGCTGCAGACGGTCACGTTCTTCTCTTTCTTTACCAACAAACCACACTTCCCATGGCGTCAGGCTGCTTTCTGATAGGCGCTCCTGTTTCTGTTCTTGGTGATCTTCTGACTCAACCACACTATTCCAAAAGAGAGGACACATAGCATTTGCACTCAAAACTCTTTGGCTATACATTCACTTAACCATACAGTGATAGCAGAATTTAATGATAAATTTACAATATTGGGATTTTTATAAATGCATATATATGAATTATCTATAAACATACACTTAACAAATCATGAACAAGAAGTCCAGTATTTGAATTAGTTTATCTATCAAACTTCCCTGGAATTCCTTCATCATCTAAAATCACACTATTTAAAAACCCACTGGGAAAACTCAGACCCAGTCCATTTGCCTCAATGACAAGAATTTTTTATTCTTAAAAATCTCTTATCTGGACAACTAATTACAACATGATCCTAATCATATCCTGGAGCAGACTTTTCCCTTTCCTCCCTTAAATAGTTGAGAAAAAAAAGAATATTTGTATATATGCAGAGAAAATGTGTTATGTGTTAACAATTAAGGATTCTGGGTGAAAGGTGACAGAAATTCTTTTTTTTTTTTTTTAAGATTTGATTAAGAAATTTTTTTTATTTTTAAGATTTTATTTATTTGACAGAGAAAGACACAGCAAGAGAGGGAACACAAGCAAGGGGAATGGGAAAGGGAGAAGCAGGCTTTCTGCCAAGTAGGGAGCCCAATGTGGGGCTCGATTCCAGGACCCTGGGACCATGAGCCGAAGGCAGACACTTAATGACTGAGCCACCCAAGCTCCTCTTTTAAGATTTTATTTTTAAATAATCTCTATATCCAACATGGGGTTTGAATTTACAACCCTGAGATTAAGAATTCCATGCTTTCCATGCTCTATCGACTGAGTCAGCCAGGTGCCCCAGAAACTCTCAACTTTTCTCTAAGTTTGAAATTGTCTTAAAATAAAGTTACAAAAAAAATATGGCTCTTGTATTCCTTAATGTTTTAAGACATTAAGACATCTGAAGAACGGGCAAAAGGGAGTCAACTTTTGCCCGTTCTTCAAACAGGGTGTCTATGACTCTCCATTTTGGTTAGTGAGTCTCCCATGTGCACCTCTGTCAGTCCGTCTCTTCCAGGTACATGTAAAAGTAACTACTCACACAAGCTCAAGAGAAGGGGGTGGGGAAATACTGGGCCTCAGCCAGATACACAAGCCTCATAAAACTGAGCAAAAGTGGAACCATTAGGACCTAAGAAAAGAAAGGTTGTTCAGGGCCCAGGTGTTTATAGACTCGGCTCCTTTTTCTCTTTAACATTCCTGCGTCAGGCCACCGACTGCCTCTCCCTCCACCCTGCACAACTTTTTCTGCCTCATAGCTTTAGCTTATTCATTTTCTTCTGCAGCTTTCTTCATTCATCCATGCCCTCCTGCAGTCGATATTCTGGTAGGAAAGAGACACTGCTAATGTATTGTTAATTTCTCATACACATCTTTCCTTCTCCAGACTTTTTCTACTTCCACAGTCTCAACTATCACTAGGTACTGATGATCTGTCATTCCAGGCTAGATCTTTCTCCTGAGCTCCAGACTTCTTTCCAAACATC
>ML099041.1:3384-25984 GCA_003697995.1 Taxidea taxus jeffersonii
TTAAAAAAAAAAAAAAAAGAAAGAATATGCTCTGGAGAGTGGTTGCCTGGGTGTCTCAACTAGTTAAGTGTTTGACTCTTGATTTCAGCTCAGGTCATGATCTCAGGGTCGTGAGACTGAGTCCTAAATTGGGTTCTGCATTAGGTATAGGACATGCTTAAGATTCTCTCCCTTTCCCTCTGCCCTTTGGCCCATCTCTCCCTCTCTAGAAAGAAGAAAAAAATGAAAACAAAAAGAAATAAAAAAGAGAATATCCTCTCAACTAATGAAAATTGAAAGCTTAGAAATAGAAACCCAAGCTTGTGTTTTTGTTCAAAGACCAGAAGACTTCTTACCTCTCATCTTCCATGATGTGGTGTGATTCATTCTCTCTCTCTCTGCTCAGAAACTGAAGTGAGTGACATGAAAGTGAGAAAGATACATCCCTGGAAACTCTATAGAGTTTACAGCCTGGAAAATCTTTTATTGTCCTAGGGAATGTTCAAGTCTATATTTCTGAACAATTTTGTCATTTTGTCTTGTTTGAGTTCTATGTGGTAGAGGAGATGAGGGTCCAACAAACCCATAAAAAGAAGCATTGATTTTCTGTGCTCTGATTCTTGACTTTTCACCACTTACCTCAAAGTCCCCGCTTCTAAGTATTCACTCCCAGCCCTGGGGAGGATGTACAGAACTTTGGGGTGTGTATCGTTTGTGTGGGTGTTCTTGTTCCATATTTACTTGAACATGAATGACTCATGTTCTAATCTGCCACTGCCATCTGAACATCTGTCTTCCATTGTGTATGGCACAACTCTTTGTATAAGTCTGCTCATCTGATGTGTCTTACGTTTTGAAAATGACATGTTAGTGTAAGGACTTAAGATGATTAATTGCACTGTAACCCCCCTCTCCCCCACTTCTGGGAAATCGAGTAGGACTGTATGTTCAGAAGAGAGGGAAGGTCCAAATTCAATGGGGATTTTACCCTCCAGTTGCCTGGAGCAAGAGAGAGGTATGGGGTAAAAATCCTTAAGAAATTTAATAAAGGAAATGAAGAATATTCAACGTGTGTTGCCTCTTCCTCCTTCACTGATGATGAAGACCTGAAACACAACATTTATAAGGTTCTTTGATGGGAATTTATGTTTTATGTGCTCTGACTTTTATTTATTTATTTTTGTCATGGTTTTGAAAAACAAAACCCTTATTATGACAGTGGTTTAAAAGCAGGGTATTTATTAATTCAATTTTCAAAGTTGCTTTCAAGCTTAGAAAGTTATTAATTTCTTTCTCGCAGGTTTCTCCACTTAGAGGCTTTAGGCAATAGCAACTTCTACTTACAAGTATTATTATTATTATTGTTTTTTTGACATAGAAAACGATATGTCTGTGATTTCTGTTTAGGTTGTTAGAGTTTTTTATTTTCTTCACTTACTATATTCATGTTGTACGAACCCTAATAATGCCTAATACCTCTGGAGAAATGTTCTCTGAGAATCAGTAACCATTCTGGGTGTGGTTCACAGGGGAAAAAGCCAAAATAGAGAAATAGGTCTAAACCTTAACCTTAAGGCTATTCCTGCTTTGTTCTGTTTTTGTTTTTGTTTTCTTCCTATTGTTGCTGTTTGTTTGTTTGTTTGTTTATTTGTTTTTTAAAAGTAAGCTCTATGCCCAGCATGGGGCTTGAACTCAGGACCCTGAGATCAAGAGTCACATACTTTGTGGACAGAGAGAGCCAGTCAGGTACCCTGATTTCTATTTTCTTAGTTAGTTCATAGGTGGACTATTATCCTAACTACTCAGAGAATTATTTCAAACTGGCTGGGGGAAACTAAGAAGTCTTAGTGTGTCATCAATATTTGAGAAAGGATGTTGGCTTCCTTGAGCTAACTTTAGTTCATGAAAGGAATCTTACACTTTCAAATACTTCTAGGGGCTCCCCCGCCCCTTAACAGTTGACCTAAAATAGACTTCACATGTTTGATGCTTTTTAGGAATGAGCTGGAGCCATGAATGATTTAGTCAAATATTTGTCACTCTGGGAATGTGGTGATAACTTCCTATTGAATGAGAGAATAAGCCCAAACCAAAATTAATACTGACATAATTTCTTATTGTGTAATGTGAATAAAATATTTGAAACTCACAGGGACACTTGGGTGGCTCAGTCGGTTAAGTGTCTGCTTTCACTTCAGCTCCTGATCCCAGGAATGATCCTGGGGTCCAAGGATCAAGTTCCACATTGGGCTCCCTGCTCAAAGGGAAGTCTGCTTCTCCCTCTGCCCCTCCTCCTGCTCGTGCTCTCTCTCTCTCAAATAAATAAACAAAGTCTTTAAAAAAAGATTTGAGACTCACTGTTTATTCTCATGAATTTATGGACCAATCCCCTAGAAACCAAGTCTTCTACAGTAAAAAGCATCAGGAAAAAAATGTTTTTAATGCTCACTTCATTAAAAAGAGACCAACTTATAAAGGGGGAAATATTAACACACCAATTTAGAGAGAGGATATAGGCACTCCCACATCTGAAAGGGGGACCTCTCACTGGAAATCCTGGAAGGGACACAAGGGAAACCTCTGGTAGGATGAGTCTGGTTTGACAGGGATTGGGGAGAGCTGCGAGTGTGTCTGTCACTGTGGAGACAGCCCTGATCTGGGGCTGGAGGGCTGCTCCTGGGCCTGCCTGGGCTGTAAGCTTGGGCAAGTCGCAGAAATACACCCATCCTCAGAAAGGGCAGAAAAAAACAATGGCTTAGGTGCTTTAAGTTAAGTATTTTAAGATCAAACCTCCAGATGAAACATTTGTTTATGTTATGTCGGAGGAGAGAGATTATATATATGATCTTTATTTTCTTCTCTATAGTTTCACATATTGTCAAATTCTTTCATAATGAGAATGCATAACATTTATTATCAGAATAGAGAAGTATTTATAAAAACAAAACAATGCATTTTTAAGACACTCTAACTCTGGGGAAAAGAAAATAATATTTGGCTTTGGGCTGACATCCTTAAAAGGACACTGAAACTTTTTTCCCTCACTTTTTCAGTTGGCTGGTGTCATAGAGCAAAACCAAACAGAAGCTAAGATAGGTAAGGCCAAGGAACATAGTCTTAACAACAGGAAATGACAACGCAATAAAAAATGTATTATATGGGCTTATGAAGTCCTTCTGACTGCAGGCTTGATATAATTGCACTGTCGAGTAAGCAGGGGTGTGTGAAGTGACTTTAACGGCTATGGGCTCTGCTCAGTGGTGATGTGTGTTGTTCCAGAAAGTGTAGATTCCTTGAGCACCCCACCATAAAGAGAGGGCTCCAGTAAGTCTCTTAGAGCAAGTCAGCTTTCTCAAATCCTACGGGTTTCTTATTTAGCCTGAGAAATTTAATTTTTAATAATCAATGAATTAAAATGTTAGAAAATGCCCAAGGGTCTAAGTTTAATAAAGGGGTTTCCCTTGGCCGCTCCACCTTAAAATACATACAAGATTAGAAAAACTCAAAAAAAAAAAAAAAAAGAAAGAAAGGAAGGAAGAAAAAAAGAAAGAAAGATTAGAAAAACTCTAGAAGTAAATTTATTTGAATCAGCTGTCAGTCAGTAAGGTTTCTTTTTTTTTTTTTTTTTAAGGATTTATTTGTTTATTTGACACAGAGCGAGTACAAGCAGGGGGAGTGGCAGGGAGAGAAGCAGGCTCCCCATCCAGCAGGAAGCCCTGCTCTATCCCAGGACCCTGGGATCATGACCTGAGCTGAAGGCAAATGCCCAAGGAGCCACCCAGTAGCCCCAATCAGTAAGGTATTAGGGTCAGACATTCAGTTTCTGTCTTTCGAGAGAAAGACGTGTTTCTGCCCTTGTATCTAGAATGTGCCTTTTGCACATGTAGGTACAATTCTGGCCTTTTGCCCTTGTGGAATTAAAGACCAGTCTTCTCATTTAATAAAGAACTACTTTCCAGCCCCAAATCTACTTAGTTGTTGGTACAAAGTAGATTATATTTTCCATGTTTGAAAACATACATTTTATGTATGTTTTAAAGCCTTTTGTGCCTCCATTTATTTGACTTGCTAAAAAAGGATTAAAAGCACAGGTTTGGGTAGGTCTCTAGAGATTTTCCTCCTTTCTGGTTTTCTTCCTCTCTTTTCATTTCCCAGCCATGAATTGTGAATTGCATATCTCTTTTAGAATACATTTTAGATTTAAATTCTAAGGGATTCAAGACTGTCTTTAATCCATGTAAGGTGTGTTTTCATTTTGTATGTTTCAAAAAAAAAGTTCAGCTAACATAAAACAAGGTGACTGGCCTCCACAATTTGAATGCAGAGATTACCAATTTGTGAGATTTCCTACAGCTTTTAAGGCTCTTGGAAATTAGAAGATACGGGATTAAAAAAGGTGGTATGCTCTGTGTTATCCTTGGACCTATGTCTATGGCACTAACCCCCACAGTCCAGAACTTGGTAAAGGCGATTCTGCTTTGGACCTTTCCCAAGTGACTTTATTACTCAGCATGCCAGGAAGCCTCAGGGATTCATACTCCTGCTGTGTCACTGGCTCCAAATACAGCATCGCCACCAGCTTCTGGAGCAGCTCCTTGAAAATACTGATGGGTCCTTGCAACCTGACCATTCCTACAATTAAAATTAAAATTTACCATCCAACCTCCCTGATGAGCGACTGAAAGTTTTCTCTGGATGTTCTGCCAGAAAATAGGCTCTTAGCCTTTTTTTCCAGAAAATTCATCCAACATAGTGCTACCTAACACCCAGTATGCAGTATCACTACATGTCTGTACAATGAAGCCATCAGATGCTTTCTTGTCCTAAGAGGATAACAGAGGTGGGAATGCAAATTCCCTTACTTTTTTTTTTTTTTAAGATTTTATTAATTTAGGGGCACCTGGGTGGCTCAGTGGGTTAAAGCCTCTGCCTTCGGCTCAGGTCATGGTCCCAGGGTCCTGGGATCGAGTCCCACATAGGGCTCCCTGCTTGGCAGGGAGCCTGCTTCCTCCTCTCTCCCTGTCTGTCTCTCTGCCAACTTGTGATCTTTGTCTGTCAAATAAATAAAGTCTTAAAAATATATTTTATTAATTTATTTGACAGAGAGAGAGAGAGCACAAGTAGGCAGAGTGGCAAGAGGGAAAGGGAAAAGGAGGCTTTCCACTGAGTAGGGAGCCTGACACGGGGCTTGATCCCAGGACCCTTGGATCATGACCTGAGCCAAAGGCAGTCGCTTAACCGACTGAGCCACCCACGCACCCCAGATTCCCTTACTTTAAACCCCCACTGGTTTATCACATCTCTTTTCTTTTTAAAATAGGCCAGGTGCAAAATAGGATAAGTAAGAAACTATTCGGGAAAGATTGTGTTTTTTCAGATTTTGAAAGTTAATTAGACTTAATTAACTTAATTCAACTCTCTCTGAATTCTAGACTTTGGTATGGACTGGAATGTTTCTCCTCTCTTTTCTCCTTTCTGCCTTTTAAATGTCCCTTTCACCTGGAAGCCTTCCCTGATTGGTCCAAGCTAGCTAAGGTGCCTCTGTCCTGTGCTCCCTGAATACTACACAGGTACTCTAAACTTAGCAAACTTTTTTTGTGCCTGCTTAACACATCATCTGTTGCCCATCTTGTCTGTAAGCTCTATGAGTGCAGAGACTGTGTCTAGCTTGTTTTCCACAGAAACAATACAATCTTGGTATTCCCAAGATGATGCTCAGAGTGGCACATAGAAAGTACTAGGGTAGTTGTTTTTTTTTTTTTTTTTGAGTGGATGAATGGTGTGATTGACATATTGTGCATTGTCAGGTAAGCTGGGCCAGAAATGAACCTGCACTGCCCACTGAGAATGAAGTCTCTTTTTTGTGTTCTTAATGGTTAGAAATCTCGAGAAAAAGAAAACGTGGACTCTAAAAGAAACTCTACAAAGCAAAAGCAAGTGGAGAGTACATGCAAATACAGAACAACAAGTCAAACTATTAACTGAACTGACTTCGCAGGGGAGGGTTGATTTTCTAAGGGAAGACCAACCTCCAGTGAATGAGACCACTCTTTTTCAGTATTGCAACAATGAGCAGCTTTCAACGATGAACTTACCTGTGTTCTGGAATTCCAGGGAGGAAAATAGAACAAATCTCCCAAGTTACTCTCTAACTTGCAATTCAACATACAAAGATACCACTTGATTCCTTCCTTCCTTCCTTCCTTCCCTCCTTTTTGCTTTTCTTTCTTCCAGCCTTCCTTCTTTTCTTTTCTTTCTTTCCTCGCTCTCTCCCCTTCCTTCCTCCCTCCCCCTTTCCATTTCTCCCTCCCTCCTTTCCTTCCTTCCTCCATCCCCCCTTTTCTTTTTCTTTCTTTCTCCCTTTTTTTCTATAAGTGTTTCTGTTCTCCAAACTTTCCCTGCTTCCAAGTCATACAAACTCTACATGTATAATCGAGAAAACATTTTAGAATGGTCAAGGACCTTTCCAACACAGAACATGGCTGGGAATGCTTGGTGCTTTATGGGCTAAGGAGGATGGGATGGTACACAGAATGAGCAGTCAGCCAAGACATAACTCCTTCCTATTACTATTTTTTTTTTTAACCCACAAGATGCTACTGTTGCCCCAAACAATGTCTCTTAGGCAGTTAAAAAGTCACACTGGAACCTCAGTTGCAAGGTGAGTGGTTAATTTGGAACCATTGTTACAAGCATGGGACAGTTAGAGTAGAACCGACTGACAGCTATGATTTATAGTAAAGATACTCTGTTAGTGGTAATGTCTAGGGGTTAAAACACACATATGTGTTACAGAGATGTGGGAAGTGTTTTCTTCTACAATCAGCATAGTAATAAGCAGAACAGTGTAGTAAACTATGGTGATGCTTGGCTCCCCAGGGTCCAATTAGGAAGCACGATGAATGACTTGTAAAGTCTCTCCCCCCACTGACTTGTGGTGGATATAAGCTGACAATTCTCAGTGGAGTCCTAGTGAGTGGTCTGCCTACTCCCATCATACATCTAGGTACATATGAACACCTTAAATTGGAATTCCAAACTCATTATGTCATGCTGTGTTCCTCTTTGGCAGGTGTGTTTCTTCACAGCAGTATACAAGGGGAGATGTAAGGTGGGACTACTTAAGCTGATCCCCTCCTCCCCCCCGACGGAGGTGCTTGTTTAATTTAATACTTACAAATGACTTGTGATGATGAAAGACCACTGTGAGGACAGAGTGACTGTATAAGGGAAGTTGTTACTAAGGTTAATTTGTATCTTGCCTCTTCAGAAGTAGATGTGTCCTCCAGATAGATGGGATAATGGCTTTGCTTGCATGGCTGCTAACCAGTGTTTAGAAGTGAATGTTATTACTATCAAAACTTTTTCTTTGGTTTTATTTGAAGGATGTCAAAGAAAAAGTATATATGTCAGTTGACGTGAATATGGTGAAAAACACAGAGGAAAAGAAAATCAAGAAGTACAGAGAGCAGGAATATGAATTTCAGGTAAAAAAGAGAGAGCTCAAGGGCAGACTAAAATTCAAGTTTACACTTTGGGGGTTATATGAGGACATTCGTCAGGAGCTGAGACTGTCAGATGTTTGAATTCCTGGAGGGTATGCATTCTTTCTTTTTGACTCTAAATAGTGCCACTTCCTTCAAGGACTCTTGCTCCATACAATGTCTCTGAACATAGAGCAAAGCTCCCAAAGAAAGGGCCTCCTTCCTGGGTATACTCAGCTCTTCACAGCACCATTTTGCCCTCCCGTTAAATGGCACACTGATGCAAACACCAGGGCCAGCTCGGCTGGGGGTGCACTGGAAAGACCAGAGAGACCTGCATCAGCATTTTCTGTCCCTTCCAGATCCTGGTCTCCTCACCCTTTGGGGCGTCATGCCAACATTTTCTGCTGCAAATCTCACTGAGCTCTTCTTAGGCAGCTTTATTCCTTTTAATTAAAAAGACAAGACTGTCAATTACTTAAACTTAATCCCCAAATGTAATTGTTACTTTGAAAGATTTTTTTTTCCCATAAAGCTCATAGAAGAGAAATATTTCCATCAAATTAAAATTTAGTGGGAGCTGGGATTTAAAAAAAAATATTCATCTTCAAATCCCCGCTGACTCTCGAAATCTACATAGCACAGCAAAGCCTAAGTACAGGAAGCTCACCAGGAGACTCTGACTGGCGTAGGCAGAAACAGACTGGGAAAATAGGAAAAGGCATTAGAGAAGAGTCCCTGTACAAAAAATTCCCCTACCTTTAAATTGACGCTGTAGGATTTTTAGCCATTTAGCTTGAAGCTAAATGTAAATTCTTAGAGGTAACACTTCCAAGTTGCTGTCGGACATTTAAATAATAGTGTGAATACATTTCAGGTTTAGTCTTGCTGGCAGATTTGAACAGGGAGAGGCCCAGAGTTGTTTAGGGAACACGGCCGAAGGAAGAATGCAGAGCTGAGACGAGTAAGGCACACAAGTGGATTCAGCAGTTGGGTCTAAATCACCCTGTTGGCAGGTGAAGTATTGATTCTAGGTGAGATATTGGCACAACTATCCCACTTGGTTCCCAGCCACTGAAGAAAATCAGGAGGAAGTCAGCCTGTTGCTCCCGGGAAGGGAATCAGAGAGGGTCCTCAGGTACTAACATCAGCTCTTAACGATCTCCGTGTGTTTTAGTCTGGGCCGGTGATTTTGCTGTAAATTTGCGTTAACACTACTTTCCAAGTACTACCAGTAAAAAAGCAAGGCTCCCTTTTTCCTCCACCAGCTAGTGGGAAAACTAAACTAAAACCTTCCCTGGGATGTGCTTTATACCTTGGACCAGAAAAAAGGGCATGTTCTGTAGAGTGAGGATGCTGGATCGATCTGACAGGTGGTAATGTGCATGATAAGGTCTCGCTGAAAGTATCAGGGTGTGTGCGTGTGTGTGCGTGTGTGTACGTGTGTGTGTGTGTGCTTTCACGCACGCCACACAATAGAGAAGGGTGCAGTGTGAAGCTTCTCTAAGTGTAATATTATGATGTTGGTGAAAAACAATAAACAATGTTTTTTATCTGGCCGTGGGACACTTCTGTATTTAAACCCGCTCGCAGTGGGCATTTCAGACATTCCTAGAACCAGTCAAAAATCAAACTATGATGAAGCCACACCAAACTTGTAAATAGCTAATATCCAGGTAGTCGGATGCAAGTGTGTCTTTAAATATCAGTACTTTTAAAAAACTGTAAGAAGTATGTGTATATGAGCACGATTATTTAAAATTCAGTGTGCTTTCCTTCTAGGAACTTGAAGCTCTCTTTTGTATATTGTTTAAAAAACACTCTGAGCTTGTAGCCATGAAAAATATAATTTCTTTCCCATTTCACAGTTGGAAAAACTGAATTAAAGAGAACAATGCTAGTAATTATCCATGATTAATAGAGGTGTGTATGTAAATCAGCCTGAATAAGTGTGTGAAATTAGATGTGCTGATGCCAGATACCTCAGCTCATGTTTTTTAAAGACGACTGCTTTCATATAAATCTCTGTGTGTGTTGGGCATACATCTCTGTGTTGAGTATGTCTGGAAATAGACTTTGTAAGAGTGTATGGGTATTAAGGTAAAAGTATTGTGTATTATAAGCATTATACACAAAATAAATTAGATGAGTGTTTACTATTCATTAGATACATATCTAATGAATGCCAAAGCATACCTAATGGTTATTTATAATGCACTATAGGTTTACATATGTGCCTGGATGCCACAAGGTGTAGACTGTAGTTTGAGTGTACCTTGATCATTAAAGAGTGTGGGAGAAGGTGCATGTTAGTTTCTTAGGACTGTGAGGATTAATTGAGTTAATACATGCAAAAACCCTCAGAACTATTGGTACATGAGACGCCCACCCTCTATGTTAGCTATTGTTGTTATTATTATTATTATTGTTATTATTATAGGAGATGGCACTGCTGTTATAATAAGGATCTGAAAAGAGGCATTTTCTCATTGATACCTGGGATAACACCCTACAGAAAATAAATGAAGTTGTAGGGATTGTCTAGTTATCTTTACGGCATGCACTGATTTTAGGATTTTTCTCCCACTTTCCTTCCATCCCAGTGGAGTCTGGTCTGGGAGTGTCAGGTGAGAGCAGGTATGTGGCCTCCTCCTACTGGCTGTTCTGATGCCAGGCCCACCCGTAACGATGCCCAGGCTCCCTTTGGGAGGAAACATGCCAGGTGGACCTCAGATTTCTGCACGCCTGGTTTGTTTGTGGGTTGGATTTTAATTTTTTTTACACTTTAATTTTGGGGGTTTTGTTTTGTTTTCTGAGAAAGCTTTAGACAGCTGTATTAATCATGCAAACCCAGCCATGTGCAATGTGTTTTATCAATGGAAAAACAGGAACTGAATGGCAAGCAGCTGTGAACAAACCCAGTGCAAAGCCTGAGCCTGGAAGATAATCTCAACATTTCCCAAACCCACTCGCCACGCGGGGTTAGTGAATGGAAAGGCTGTTCACTTGGGATAAATAATCAGATGGGAGGCAAGCAAGTGAGACACAACCCAGAGTTATTAATTTTTTTTTTTTTAAGTTGCAATGGTGGGTGCTGACTGAGTCCAGAGAATCCCACACTCAAGGGGATTCCTCACCTAAGGGTGATAAAAACAACACAATGGTAATTTGTCTTTGTTCTTTCTCTTCTTCTTCATTTTAACTTTCTGCAGCTGGTTTTATCACCTCGTTTTGAACCTGCAGTCCTTCTCAATGTGAAGGCCTCTCTAGGTGCCCTTCCATCATGAAAGGCTATGCACAAGTGAGCTTTCGGGGAGGAGACAAGAGCAGTAGCATCACTTCCCAGGATTCAGAGGCCTCAGGAAATAATCTGAGCCTAACAAAGTGAGAAAAGTTCCCTCAGTCACTTACAGCTGACTCTTTCCTCATTTTACAATTCAGTGGATTTTCTGCAGTGATATAGTCAGAGATAGTTATGCAAATATATGCAATTCAGGACTCATTTCAGAATAAATAAACCTAAATTAAAATTAATGGGGAAAAACACCTATCAGAAACAGATCAAGGATGGAACACTATTTTATTTATTTATGTATATCTTTTAAATTAAGAAGCAGGGAAGTACACTGATTTTTTTTTTTTTTTGGTCTTGTTTTTGGCTGAATAGGAAAGGACATTTGAAAATTTCTGATTGGCCACAGACCATACAAATTATCCTTTGGTGTAATTCCAGTATTATTATTATCACTGCAGAAAATCAAGCAATATGATGAAGGAAGCCCAGGAGAAATACATTTGATTTATTGAGCCTTGTTTTTGTTTAATCACAGCTTGAAGGGGTTTAGGACTGCATTCCTGCTGCGACTCTGATGTTTATCCCCAGTCAGCTTGATGAGCCATGTAGAGTGGGGTTGGGGGTGGGGAGACCCTCCAATGAAAGATATTAACAGTGAAGCAGCTGAAATTAAACATGCATTTCTGTTACTGGAACATAGGAGGGAAAGTTCTCTCTTTTTATGATGGGCAGATGGAAAAGGACCTTTGCATCAACTGTTTATAGACACCTTAGGCACTTCATGGTAGAGATGTCGTTTTCTATCTAGATGATGACAATATACAGTATTTAATTAAATGAAGGTGTTTTGTCCTATAGATATGACCAAAGTGAGGTAGGCATGTTTTTCATAGATAATTTGGTACTCCGGTGGCACTATAAAAAGAGTTAAGGATCCTATATGTTAATATTTGTTCCCATGGAAAACTGCATTTCACATGGATTGCATCTTGATTGGACAGAAGAGAAAAAAAAAAAGGACTTGATTTCTGCAAAGTTAAAGTCCTTGTAAGAAAGAGGGGATTTAAGAGGGCATTATCTTTCTCTGTCAGCCTCGCACATCAGCTATCCCAAGTCTCCATGAACAGCTTTTCAATTTCTACCAGCAGAAGCCCGAAGTATTAGTAGTGAGATAAACTATAGTCTCTATATTGGATCTAAAGAAGCTATCTACAGTCTATCTACAACGTCAAATCAAACCCGGGTCATTCTCCAATCAACAATTCAGTTTGTGGGAAAAGATCAAGTTCAATAAAATCCAACGTGCTCCATCCCTGGTCCAGACTGTTTTTCAATATCCAACAGCTGTCCTTTGTGAATCGTGACTGGCTTCATTCTGTTCCATGTTATATACATCATAAGGCATGATCAGATAAATATTTGAGTTTGTGGCTGCAGAACTGCTCTCACAAAGGCACAGTGACAATGTTCCAAGCTCATCTTGGATGGAGCATGACCTCTTTGAAAATCTTATCAGTTGGGACAGATGTGTATGTGTGTGTGTTTGTCACATCAAGATAGCTGCAAGATGGCAACATGATAAAATGGTGTCAATCTTTGCAGCAAAACTAGAAGATACATGTCTTAAAACAATTGTGGCATGTCAGGAATTCAAAATGGGATATTTTCCACGAACACGAAGTTTCATGTCAAGTCTAAAGAAGAGGCACATTTTAAGTCTTATTTTTAGTATCTGGGATAAGAAACACATTTCATTAACGTTTTAGGGAACAATTTTATTCAACAGAGTTCTTCTAAAAATAGTTCGGACCCTTCTTAAAATTTAAGAATAACTTTTTTGTTAAGCTGTCTAGTTGATCCTTGAAACCTTGCAATCCTCATTGCAAATATAATGAAAATAAGTTTGCATATATGTGAATGCATACATATGCAAAACATCACATTATTGACACTGAACATCCTCACCGAGTTCTGGCTTAATTTTTAGTTTGGACGAGTGTTAATGATACGTGATCCGTGTTCAAACTTATAAAACAGCGGCTTTCCACCTTTAATTCTCAGCACACTTCCTTTATAGTGTATACAATAATCTTGTTTAATTGGATTTATTTTTTCCACACTAGGCCCCGCATGGCCTACTCTCCATTTTTTCTCAGGTCTTTGAGTGTTATTTGCAAATCACTTTTCTGGAATTTAATTTCAATGGTAGGTTGGTTTCATTTCAGGGTTTTTTGTATTGTTTTAATTTTATTTGCCAATTTGCCTTTAAATAGCCTTAAGCTAGAAGGCTGGGACTGCAACTTGCATCTAAATGTGACGTAGGAGGCAAAATTTAATTTGAGTGTGTGGAAAGTTTTATGAAAAGGAATACAGAATGACTACCTTATTTTTTCATTTGTGTTTTCTAAAACAGTCATGTTTAAAGAGAAAGCCCTCAGATTAGTCAAGATTTTCAGAAAAATGAATGTCCTTATATCATGGCTGAGTTCAAACTTTGACAGCACTAGATAAATTCATTTCTACAATTCCAAGGACTTCAGATTCAGATTGTATAAGCCTCCAAAGGTGAGGGTGGCCAGTTAGAGGATTTGTATTTTTATGAGCTGCAGAACATAACTGGCTATGTTCCAAATATGTGAGTCCACCGTCACCTGTCATACGTACTAATTGAAGAGAAAATTGCTTTCTGAGCTTGGCGTCATCTCACCAGTGACTGATCAACTTAAGTCAGATGACAGGTCTGTTACAGGCCTATCAGCTGGTGTGGGGACAATGGATGGACTTTCCTTTGAAGATTTAAAGAAAAAAAAAAAGATTTCTATTTTATGTGAATTTTGTGAATCTGTGTCCCCCGGTTTGTGTTGTGGACATAATAGATGATGGAGAATGACCCAGCAACAGAACTACAGTCATAAAAATCATACTGACCTTGAATGGGATGGGGGATTGTGGGTGAAACACGCTCTATAGGGGAAAAATAGTAAGCATCATGGAGAGTTTATATAGATCTATATCTATATCTCTTTCTATATATATCTTACTCATGTTTAGCTACTCAGATAATTATAAAACAGAAGAATTTCCAAGCTTATAGGATTCTATCTCCCGTGAAGCATTTGTCTGTTCTTCCTGCCAACACCAAAGTATCAGAGAGCTATTAGTAAAATTTTAAATCTAAAGCCTTTAAAAAAATTAGCTAGGGTAGGAAACAACATCTTATTGTGGTAACCCTACACACAGGATCCTACCCTACAGTGAAAAAACTCACTACCGAAATTATAAGTTTTTTGGAGGGCTGGGTTGAAGGTATTTAAATTAATAGTGATCACATTCAGTCAAGCGACTTCGTCCTGGTTCTGGTCTCTTTAACTCATGACAGATGGACCCATGATAGCTAAAGACTCTTTTCCTCTCCCTGAGCTCTACAGCTCATATCAGCTTTAGCCAAGTATGTAGAAAATTTATTTCGGGAAATACTAATTCAACTTTTCCCTCAAGTTTTTACTTCCATATTACTAATACCAGTGCAAGGGTAATGCCAAGGAAATAAGTAAATTGACATGATATAATTTTATTTTGTCTCTTCTTTAATGCCACCCTCTTGTGATAATACAATCTCACCTAAGATTTGATCAACCAACCAAATTTACTTTGATGATACACCCTGTTGAGTAAGAAAAAGCATTCTTTTTTAAAAATTTATTTATTTATTTATTTATTTAAGAAAATGCATTCTTTTGAACACTTGAGGCTTGAGCTTATGTGTCCCTCACAGTCCCATCCCCAAGCTAGTGATCATAAATTGATCATGCAAGCAGAGCTCAGACTTTAAGATATCCCCTATTTATCTTATCAAAACCCCAGGTTTAACTCGAAATCCTCCTCTGAGGCTCTTTCAGAGAGTGAGAATGGTGTATTAGGGGTCGCATGCATTCCTTGCTGCCCAGAAACCCTACAGTGCAATATAATTAGCCTACACTTTATATTCCTCTTGGCTGTTTGGTTAAATAAGGACTAATGATAAATTGAAATCAACAAAAATCAAGATCATATTCAAATTTGATCTGCCTGCCATTTCGTACTGTAAGTTTAGGAAGAGTAGATTTTGCCTGGAATTTGGACACTCAGTACATCTGGATGCCAAGAAAACCTGGTCTCCTTGCAGAAGGAACTTTTCTCTAGCTTGGCTGAAAGTTGTAGCTTAAATGCCAAAGTTTCCTAAGTGCATTAAGATGGAACAGGTCAATAATGGCGCAGTGAACAACTATGTCTTAGTTACACAAGTGTCAAGTAGAAAAATGGTTTAAGCCTCCACTGGTTACTTGGTATTAAGTTTCCAGCTTTGAAAATAAATAGCTAAACTGCTTTCAGCATCTATGGAGCAGCTGGAGACTACTGTCCCATACGATACTCTATCTACTGTATTTTATTTTTATTATTACTATTATTATTCAGACCGCTTAAATGACTCAGCTTAATATTTTCTCATCACACTGTTCACAGCTGGGTAAATGCACTCTGCCCTCATTTCCACAAGACCATTTATATCGCTGAAATCATCTCACCCACCCTCCTCTCATCGCCCTCTCAATTGTTTCTCAGCTTGTTACCATCATCTTAGCTCCACCCTAATTCTCCTCATCTTAGCCCTAACATGCCCCACTGGTTACTCTCATTCTCTAATTCCAACTTACTTACTCCTTTAGATGCCTCCCCACCCCAGCTTTTCATCCTTATTCTTCCATTATCACTCTGCTGCATTTCATAATTTATGCCCAGGGTTTGTGGGCTCTTAGAAGAGTATAATGTGAAGTGATATCACTTAAGGTGAAAAAGAAATTCTTCAACATTTGAAGTTCAGAAGTAGGGGAGGATAAGAAATTGGCTGCTATGCGCTTTGTCTTTTGGCTAACAAACTAACATTTGAGGAAGTCAGGAGAGCTTAGCAGGTGATTGGAAAGTTCTTAGGAACAGAGCCCTAAGGCTGACTCCAGAAACATAGGCTGTGGCTCTTAGTAAGACCCTTAACTCTGATCATCGGTTTCTTATCTTTTGTGTGTGTGTGTGATTGGTTGATTCTGCTGGGACATCATGAGATAAATGGGGCATTAACACTTAAAAAGAAGAACCTCTGAATTAAAGGCACTTAAGTGACAAAGGCTAGAGTTGATAAGGTGTATATAGGTAGGTCACTTATTAACTGAGATATGATTTTCTTTTCTTTTTCAATGGGTATCGTGGATGTTCTGTAAACTTTTTGGAAGTCAGCACATTCCACACCTATTCTTGAAACTCAATCACGTCCCAATGCCCCTCTATTTCTTATTGTAGCCACAGAGAGCCCTTGTAAAAAGTTTGCAGCTAGTGTTTCAAACCACATGTGGTAGTGTTCCAGTAGTGGCTCACATTGTTTTATTATGTGTATGTGGCATCCAGACATAGCTGGTTTAGAGGCTTTGCCAAGTCTTAACGAGCATCATCAAGTGGTATATATTTAAACCCTAAACCCCCCAAGGTGATACTTAAAATGGTTTCTAAACAAGTAGGGGAAGCCCTCATTTTAAGAGCTGTCTCCAGCACCGGGTTGCTTAGGTAATACTTGAAATTTAATCAAGGCTTACAAGTTAATGATCTTCTAAAATTCAAAGGAAAATTTGAAAACCTCCTACACACTGATGTGGTATGGCTCAGTGTAGATTTCTCTGCATTTTTATTTTTTTATTTTTTTGTACTTAATAGCTTCAAAATGCCTTCCCAATCACATGTTTCTCTAAAGCAGAGGGTAGTTGATTAGTAGGAGTGTCCGTTAACATGTGGGAATATTCCTGTCCTGGGGTCAAGCACTGATCACTAGGCTGGAATATTAGTTAGGAATCTCAGTGTGCCAAAGATAAATCAACAGACTAGCTAATCAGGGGGACCCATGTTGGTGGGGGTTAATGGAAATGAAATGGGAGGTGGCCGACACAGCGTCTGAGGTGGGAATGGATGTGACAATATTTAGTCCTGGAAAGACCTCGCTAACTGAAAAAAGGAGAAAGAAATTATCTATCTCCTCAGTTCCAAACTACAAAAGATACATTTCCTAACATTCTCTCCACATACACAAACTTAGGTAACATATTGATCTGGAGCCTGGATTTTGGAAACAGATTACTCGTTTAAATCCCAGCAGCTTTATTTAGTTGCTCTAGTTGCTTAACCTCTTTCTGTAGTGGAGAAGTAGGAGTCCCTACTAGGATTGACAATGGAATGAGATCATGTATGTTAAGGGTTTAGCGCAGGTGCAGAGCACCTTGTAAGAACTGACTTGATCAGAAGTGACCACATTAAAATCATCACCCTATCCTTCCTCCCTATCCATTGTGTTAAGAGTAATTCAACATAAGCATAGAAACAAGATAGGTGCATTGTAGTCATCAGTGTGGAAACAGAATCTGCGATGTCCCATATGCTGGGGATGGGCCTTCTCTTGGCATCAACAGAAAGGAGAAAGGAGCACTTCCATTGGCTTAGGAAAAACTTACTGTGAATACAATGTATTCTTGCACTTTCATTTAATTACTTTGACCCCTCTGGAGAGCAATATTTGAATAGACAGTGGAGAAGTGTATGTAGGTATGAGGTGGAGGATAAGAAGAATCCGTGACCACAAACTGACCCTGCGTAAAAAGTCAGCACATGTCACTGAGGTGGACTCTGGAAATGTGCTGACATCCCTGTGAAGATGGATAATCGGGAACTCTTTTGGGGCTCTGGCTCTCCAGTTTTCCTGGCTTCCTCCTTCTGGCTGGCAGCAGCTCACCAGCTGCCTCATCTGCTCTGGACCAGCTGGGTCAGCACAGCTCCCTGTTACCCACACAATGCTCTCTGTCAGAGCTGCGGTAGACTCCCCTCCCAAGCATCTTTCCCCTCCTGACTCTTCTGTGGAAAAGTACCGCCACCAGCAGTGTCTTCCTTCTTCCCATTCAACCCACCTACTTTGAGTCCAAGTAATGGGCAATCTGTTCCCTTAGGTACTTCCTTCCCCCCTCTTCCCTCTTTACCCACCTCCTCCCACCCTCTTCCTCTCTCTTTCTCTCTTGCCTGTGTGACTAGGGTTCCACAGAGCAGTATTCCCAAGGATTCAGCTACGATGGCTGTCACAAGGGGCCTCCTGACTGTAAATGGTCACAGTGGGGTGGGCTTGGTGGACGTGCCCTTTCTATTAGTTAAGAAGTGCAGCTTCCCCCTTAAAAAGTCCATACTTGGGTCTTGGGTCGAAGAAAGAGGGCAGTAGTTCCACTCATTTTCTTCATCATGATGCCTCCGAAACTTTCCCATACGGTGGGAAACCAGTTACAAACCCAGTGCTGATGCACATGCTGTCCAATGCAGAGCTGATGCCTGAGAGGGCTGCTCTGCAGAGGGCAGTGTGGGCCCACGGGGAAACAGCACCCCTTTAATTATGGTGCTGTGCACGTCTCTGTTGTATAATTGCAGGTGAGCTCTGTGAAGTCACAATATGATTATGATACACTTGCCCAAGTCTGTGATTCTCAGCTTACAGAGATTCTGTAAGATTCTTGGCATTCTTCATTTATGGGTGGGTCCTTCAAATGGACTTTTATGAATGGGCAATGGTATTAGAGGGCTGGAGATTACCCTTCATCACAACCAGCACCCTAGCGGTAGGTATCTCCATTATCTCTGACCTAGCCCACCCTTGCTTTCTCCTCCTCAACTATCCACCCTTCCATCCTCCTCCACCTTCCTCTCTCCGTCTATAGGTGTCATTTTACTATTTGAAATATATTAGCATGCTTCTTCTGGGTGGGATACAAGGAAAAATGCTTTAATGCAAATTATAGTTGTTCACTTTCTCTAACCCAACTGTCCCACTTTCTGTATGAAACCTCTTATTGTCCCTACAGAACCTCTTATTAAGTGTACGTCGTTCTACTTAAGCAGGTTACATTAGATACGTCAGAATCTTGGATGTAGGGTGGAAGCTGTTTCCCCCCTGTTTATGGAATCCCTGATGTCAAGAATGAAACAAGTAACTACATTTCTTAATAAATACCTTCTCAATTGTCTTGAGGTATTAGTGTCTCTAGCTGAAGTAAAGAACACTACTGATGTTTGGTCTTTGGAGACAAGTAAACAGGGATATGAATTTTAAACTTTGTTTTAAAATTCATATGATTTTAAACTTCAAGCGTTTGTATGACTGTATGCCATCAAACTGTGATAGATTGAAGTCAATGGGAGTTTTGGGTGAGAAACTGAAGCCCAGATTTAGAATAGTTTGTGGTGGTTATTTTTTATAAGCAGAGTTGGATCTTGAACAGTTATAAAATGGCTGTAATACTTCATCTCAAGAGAACTCTCACTTAAATTGATTTTTCTCCTTAAAAAATATACATGTATATTTTTTAATATATGTATTTTTTTCTTGTAGGCTCATCTAAATCGGACAAAGCAAGATGGAGACATCTCTCCTGGTCATAGTATTTCTAGCTTTTCCAAATGAACATGTTCAGGAAAAAAAAAAATTCCTTGTGGCTTGTTATTCCAAAATAATAATAGTAAAATGTGAAAGATTTATGCAATCTGAAGAGAAACCAGAGTATCCAAAATAATAATAGTAAAGCTTTTGGACTATCTCTTTTAGTCAAATGAACTTCCTGGTCCAGCATGTGCTAACTCTTTTATTTGTTTTACTTGCTCTGATAAACATTTTCTTATTCCAAATTCCATTTTCTTACTCCGAGTGGGACTGATCACTAGAGGACTACATAAAAATAAGAGATCACTAATGGAACTGTAGACTTGCTTTCCTATTCCAAATGTATCATTTTCTCCTAATTTCACCAGCCATCCTTCTGTTTCTCAGGGGGCATTTGTGTCTATGCTCATAGCTTCAGGGCCAGCAAGGGAGGGGGTCAGATAGCTGACGTAACAGCTACTACAGAGTCAGGCTCTGACGTGGGCTCACCTACGAACACCAGGAAGTTAAAACAACTGAGTCCTCTTCAGTTGGCCTTAGGATCTTCTCTGGTCTTTGGAAATGCTTCTCTCTCCCACCATTTTATCTCTTCCAAAGATGTCAGATAAGTAATGTTTCCTGCTGTTGTAGAGAAACCTTTCTGCAGCCATTTTTCTTCCTTTAGATTTTATATCATGTTTTGATCATTCACTCCATCATTTCTCCTGTGTTGTTAGAAATACGCTTTCTTTTCCTAGCCTCTCCCTTCTCCCGGCACCTTACCCAGACTCATGGAATTTTTCTTCCTCAATCACTCTTATTAGGGCCGTTTTTTAACTGCCATCCATGTTCCAGGATCTTACATCACCTCTGTTCCTTAAGGAGATTTCTGTTCTTTGAATATTCTTACAGTTAATCAACCGGGGAGAAAACAGAACAAAACAAAACACAAAATTTTAAAAAAGAGAAAGGAAAACAACAACAAGGACAACAAAAAACCACGACATGGTAGTTATCAAAAGTAAGCCAGGAGATGGAAAAGTTATTTCGTTTGTAAATCCTGCCTTATGCATAGGGATCGAGGGCCTGTGTTTTTGTTTCAGTGACTACATTCTTATTTTGGTGTAAGTTTACCTTTAATAGGTAAGGTAGATGACAAGGTAAGTCAATGATTTTCGAGTTTTCCACTGGAGAACTAGTTGACTTGTTCTCCTGAGTCAGGCCCTACTTTGGCATACTTACTGAAAAGGACTAGGCTGGCATTGGTGACCCCCAGATTGTTGGCAGCCACGCAGGTGTAGTTGCCATAGTGCTCCTCAGTGACATTGGTCACCGTCAGGGAGGACTGGCCCTCCGTGCTCTTAATCTCAAGGCCATTAGCGCTGTTTATCCTGAGTTCAAAAACAGAAGAGTAAAAAGAAACACTGATGAAGACTTGGTGCAGTAACCCCTTTTCCATCATGATACTGGAGGACATAGAAAGAAATGTAGTAGTTAGAGCTTGTGGTTCCCTGCTCAATTCCTTGTTTTAATCGTGCAACCCCATATCATCAGAATCAATGTCCATTGACAGAGAAAACTCGGGAATGGATGAGTTTCACTGGGCTTTGGTTTTTGTTACAGGCAAGAAAGACATGCAGATCTTTCTAGGAAAGCTAGGAAAACTTTCTAGGAAATGACCCATTAAGCACCTACCTCCCTCTTTGCATGTAACCTGGATGCCTTGGGGCTTTGGGTTAAGAACTACAGTCCCCAAAGCACTTGATGCAGAGATGAGAAAAAGAAGAGTTTAATAGTGTTAACCCACGTCATGACAGCGGAACTTGGTTCTGTCCCCAGGACCACCTGGCGGAGAGATGGGGGCCCTGCTCGTTTGGCACATACCTGGTGTCATCCCGGTACCACTCAAAGTCAGGAGCAGGCACTGCCGAGGCCTCACATTTGAGTGAAGCTTTCCTCCCTGTGGTGGCTTCGTTGCTCTTGGATTCTGTGATAGTGGGAGGATCTGTAGAAAAGACAGGCACACTGTTGACACGAGAGTCAGAGGGTGCTGCTGAATTTCCCTGCGAGACGGACTCAGAAAAGATGATTTGATCCGAGAACTGCACGAAAGGAATAGTCTTCAAGCCTCATTTACATGAATTTTGTGATCAGCTGAATGGCACTGATCACTAGAAAATGAAATAAAAATAAGGGATGATTAATGAAACCATAGACTTGCTTTACTTAAATGGGATACTTAATAGGGTTTTATGGCGATGGAATCTAGGATTTCTTTTTCCCTACTCCAATAGACTATCAATTGTTTCAAGCATAGATTATAATATTTAGATAGTTTTTTCTTTTCATAAATTCAGTGGTGATACCAAAGGACTTGGGATATTAAATGTCTAATTTGAACAATTTTTCTTTCTCATCATTATTATTATCACCATTACTGTTATAGTTTAAGACAGTAGTAAGAAGTCTGGTGAAAGTGATAGAGGATTAAAGTTGTCCCAACATAAGTTCAGCCTGATATCACTGCAGGAATTCAGAAAAACCAACAAAAAAACAAACTAGTGTCAGATGCTGACCTTTTTTTTTCTAAGTGTTTTCTTATTGCTAGGACCCAAGTAAATTGTGCTTTTGTGTGTTAGTGTGCAATTGAAGTGTACCTGGCACAGAGAAGCCTGCCAGGTGTGTCAGTTTTCTGTGCTCACTGGCAGTTGTACACTTGATATGTTCTGCTTAGAGTTGGGTCTGCAAAACTGTAGCAGCCTTGAAATGAGCTCTGAAACACATCTTTTATTCAAATTTGCCATGATTCTTTCAAACAATCCTACAGAGGGTGGAACAAGTGTTTACAGGTCTGGAAAGCTGAGCTGGGATGGTAGACACAAGCTCTTGCCTTGATGATGCTCTATTTGTACAGGTTATGGGCCTTCAAGGAGAAAAGGACTTTTCTGTCCAAAGGTCATTTGCCAGAAAATGGCAGATTGGCTCTGTGCACAAGTCAAAAATAGACCCAGACAGTCTGTTTAGACTTTGTAGAGGAGAAAGCTTATTTAGGGAAATTAGCAAAGTAAACTCTAGTACACAAAATTCATTTAAATCTCTGCTCTTCAGCACTTGGTTCGGCTCACTCAGTTTTGATTTTTGTTTTCATATACAAAACTATTTTCCAAGTTTCCTGCCTATAGAAGACTCTGATCTTAGTTTAAAAGGATGCACAAAACCATGAGGTTAGTCTGCAGTTTTCTCTTCCATTTCGTTTTCATATCAGCTTGGACATCTTGAAATTACTGCCAGAGAGAGGAGGAGTTAAAGCGCATTTGGATAAGCATCACTAGCCATATGTAGACAGATGTGCCAAAGTGGGTGGTGGAAATGGCT
>ML099042.1:0-25536 GCA_003697995.1 Taxidea taxus jeffersonii
CCCCCCCCCACACGCATCCACGTGTACGCCAACACGGCGACCCCGTGTTCCCTGGTTACACACATCCACACACGAGTGCACGTGCTCCAGCCTGTGGTCGCAGCGTGCGTGTGCCCATGCCAACATGCGTTCACCGGTCGCCCGTCGTGTACACACGATCGGCACACGCGACGACGCTCGCGTGAGCACACACGCCCCCTCAGGAAACCAGAGAGGAAAGCAAAACTAAATCCAACTCAGGGACACTAAAAATAGCCGTGGTTTCCAGCTGTCACCGGGGAGTGAGATGAAGCGACCTCCCGCAGGCTGGGAGGACCAGGAAGTCCCCCTGTGGGAAAGAGGAAGCAAAACAACCCAGAGCGGGCGTGCACCTGCGATCCCAGGGTCCCGAGAATGGAGCGCCCTCCACCGGCCAGCGCCTGTCAGTTCCACGGCCTGGCCCCCGGGGGGCCAGAGGCAGGAGACAACACCCACCCCTGCTGTCCAGGGCTCAGGAATGGCCAGGCTGGGACCCCGGGGCTTCCCGGAGCTTCGGGCACGGGGCTGGCCAAGCCGACCCTGCAGGAGAGGCCGCCCTTCCCGGCTTCCCTTGGTGTCTGTGATTCCAGGACACGCGCACGTGCACACGCGTGCACACACACACACACCCCTGGCTGCAGGGGAGCCCACTGCCCACTGGCCATGCAGGGCAAGCAGAAGGGGAGCTCGACCCAAACAGAGCACAGGCAGGGCCTGCCCTCCTGCCAAATATTAGCCCACGCCACTCAGAAACAGAGAGCCGGGAGGACAGGGTCTACTGGGCAGCAGGCTCCAGGATTCAAATCCTGGCCCAGGTCAGCCGTGTGACCGGGGCAAGTGACTCCACGGTGCTGTGCTTCCCCCATTTCCTGGGTAAAAGAGAGGCAACAGGAGCTCTCTGGATGCTAAACGAGATGATGTAATACGCCTAAAACACTTAGGATGATTAGGATGATGGTTGGCCAGTAAGATGCGCTCATTAACACTTCTCTGTCATCGAGTTCCACCTCTTAACTGATGGGCGGAGGAGATTTGCCAGGGGGCCCGAAGCCACGCAGGGGCATGGGAGGACAGTCCTGAGGCTCTCTGGGTGGCTCTCGCTGAGGGATGAGGGAGCAAAATAGTCTGAGTCCAAATCTTGGGTGGGGAGAGAGGATAAGGAAACAACCCGACCTCAAAACACAGACCACCTCGCTATTCCATCATCCGGGCATGAATGCAAGGGCTGCTCTGGCCCTGGGGGACACTGCAGTGAAAGCAACAATGCAGCCCCTACCCCAGCAGACGTCCAGGCTCAGGAGGGAGAAAGAGGCCGCACAAATAAATATATAAATAAGGGAGGGTACTATTAGGGACATGAGGGGCAAGCTACACAGATATCTGGGGGTGAGCCTTCCAGACAGAGGGGAATGCAAGCTAGAGACTCTATGATAGGACCAGGCTAGGCAGCCTCAAGGACGTCAAGGAGATAGCGTGGTAGGTGAGCATGGAGGCCAAGAGACAGTGAGGTAAGAGAGGGAAGGAGGGTCCGACTATGGGGGCCTTCAGGTCACTGAGAGGACCTTGATACTCACTCACAGTAACATAGGGAACCTCGAAGGGTTGCCAGCTGAGGGACACATGATCTGACAAGTGTTTTATCAGGATCCCTCTGGCTGTCTATGAAGACCAGAGGTGAGACTACTGCACCAGTCAAAGCAGTGGATGGAGAAGGCCGCCATGATGTTGAGAAGAGGGGTTGAAATCCAGATACACTTTGAAGATAAAGCCGATAGGATTTGCTGATAGTCCACATGAAGGATGACACAAGATCTTCACCTCTACACTTAGGGGAGCAAATGGAGGTGCCATTTATTGAGATGGAAACACAAGCTGGGGAAGCCTTCGGCAGCTGAAAAAAATTAGTGGATAAAACCCTCGAGGCTGATTTCAACCAGAAAACCAACTTAGAGACGGCAGAGGGGACCCCTCCTGGATGTGGTGGAGGCTTCGAGGCCCATCGACTCATACTGGCCCAGCAGACAAGCACCTTCCCCTGCGGCCCCGCTGCAGTAAGGGGCTCCTCCTACTGCGGGGCCTTCCCTGTTGGACCAGAGATACCTGGTAACTTGGAAACGTATTACCAGGGACCTGGAGCGAGCATTCCTCATCCATTCGAACAGGGAGGGCCATGCATGCCAGGCTCAGTTCTAGGCGGTGGAGACAAGAGTCCCCATTCTCCTGGCGTTTTCCTCCAGGATGTTTTCACACACACACACACACCAGGAAGGTTACCTGGGGCAAATTACCCTCCAAAGCTTCGTTTCCCTATCTGTCGATGACGATAATGAGAAGTGTCACAGAACTGTCCCAGGACTAAACAAGACAGCCTTCACCAAGATGTTCTTTTTTTTTTTTTCACCAAGATGTTCTGAATACTGACTGTCTGGCCCACGGGAACTCACGACTGCTCTCCTTAGCGCATTCCGGCTGGACACCTCTTGTCCACTCCTACCTACTGAGGGAAAGTAGAAGGAATGAGTCTCGCTTCTTTCCCTGGACCTCTCCCAGCAAACTCAGCCCACGAGGCTGCTCCGCTGTGTGCCATCCACGGTGGGAGGCATGTTCGGCCATTCTCTGGGGAAACCTTGGATTCGTTACTAAATTTTTAATTAAACACATAATACGTGAATATTCTCCTTGTTTAAAAAAAAAAAAGAAAAAAAAGGGGCACCTGGGGGGCTCAGTGCGTTAAGCCTCTGCCTTCAGCTCAGGTCATGATCCCAGGGTCCTGGGATCGAGCCCCACATCGGGCTCCTTGCTCAGCAGGGAATCTGCTTCTCTGCCTCTGCCTGCTGCTTCCGCTGCTCACACTCTCTCTTAAATAAATAAATTATTATAAATTTAAATAAATTAAATCTAAATAAATAAAATCAAAAAAAGAATTACAGAGAAAATATGTTTCCTTCGGCCACAGCCCGAGTCTCCCCCTTTGCCCCGAGAGTGAGCATGCTGTCAGTCCATCCCTTTTCTGATTTTATGTGCACTGAAATACAGGTTCTTGTCTTGTGACCCGAGCTTTTTCTCAATGGCTTCTCTATTTTGCCAACTCTCTGTGCTAAGCTAAGCTTGAAGCATATGCATCAAGTCCCTTCTTTCTAACTTTTGCCTAGAAATCTATCAGATGAAGGGCTCCCACTCCCACTTTATTTCCTAGGCCCTGGCTGACATGCAGACCCCAACTCGGGATTGTGGCTCTGGCCCTCCACTGCCACGGGCTGTATAGACGCCAGCAAGCCCCGGACCTCTGCTATGCCTCGGCTTCCTTACCTGTAGGAGGGAACAAAAGCACCACCTCAACCTACTTCTCAAGGCTGTGGTCAGAGTCAAACAAGAAACACAAGACATGTCCAAGGTATGTGCACACATACGTAACTGCCTTTGTAGCTTATAATCTCGCTGGCAGGCAAACTACATCCGACCCGTCTCGGAGCTGAAGAAAGAAACCGTGGCTCGGAGGTGAAGTGAGTGGCGTGATGTCCCCAGCTAGCGTATACCGGGCTCCAGAAACTGACTCGGGTTTCACAATGCATCACCTCCCCGCTCAACCCCACCAGCAGCCTGAGAAACGTAAATCAACCCCATCAGATTCACAACAACAACAAAATGATCATCATGAAGTATAATGACGGCAGTCGTGTAGGGGGAGTGGCGCTTTCACGCTCTTGGCGGACGCATAAATGCTGGAGCTTTCCAGAAAGGCAATCTGGCGGTAACTGTCAAAATTCAAATGAAACATGCCTCCTGGTCTACAGGTTTCTGTTCTGGAAATCTGCCCTGTGCAAGTATTCGTAACACGTAGGCCGAGAGGTATGGACCAGGACACTCATGGTTCAGTTGCTTGAGACAGAGAAAGTTACCAGTCAGTAGAGAAACCAGGAAATAATTAAGGGGATAGCGATCGAAAGGAATACCATGCAGAAAGGGAAAAAAAAAACAAATGATCGATTTATTTGTTGCGACCTGGAAACATTTTCAAGAGATATCCGCAAACTGAAAAGCAAACTGCAGAATATTTATACGTAGTATAGTTCCATGTATGTAAAAAATACGTAGTAATGGGTATAAATACGTACTTACAACGTAGGCACTGATAAAGTTCTCGAAAGATACACACCTGCCAACAACGGTGGTATTTATTATCTGAGGAAGGGAATTAAATGGAGAGATCTTTTTTCCCCTCCGTTTGAATTTTTTTATTTTTTTCCAGGCAAGAATTCATGTCTTATAGGCGGACTTCTTTGGTTAACCAAAGAAGCATAAAAAAAATAGCAAAGCACAAGGCCTCCCATGCAAGTTGCACATGGACACGTGCAGCCAAAGAAAACACCGGCAGGCAGCCCCTCCCTCTGTCTTCACGTCCCACCCACTCGGTCCCCTGAACACAGACATCCTTCTTCCACGGGAAGGGACTTGGCCGGGGCTCAGGCTGGGCTGCCCAAGAAGCGGCTGTCGTGGGCTGGGCTTGCCTTCCTGCCTTCACGCCGCTCGGACCCAAACCAATCATCTACGGGAAACTCATGGAGGATGCTGGGCGGCTCTCGGTCCACCTTAAGCCGGCAAGTTCTCCGTCCAGGATAACTGAGGATGAGGTCTCCACTCAGAAACCCAGAGTTGGAGTGGGGAGTTCGGGGGTGCTTGCACGTGGACCAGTGTGCACAGAACTGACCAACATCCCTAGAAAGAACCGGCCTGGGGGATGTCTGGGTGGCTCAGTCGGTTGAGCGTCCGCCTTTGGCTCAGGTTATGCTCCAAAGGTCCTGGGGTCGAGCCCTGCATCAGGCTGCCTGCTCAGCGGGAGGGTCTGCTTCTCCTCTGCCCCTTACCCCCGCTTGTGTGCGCTCTCTCTCTCTCTCTCAAATAAATGAAATCTTTTTAAAAAGGGGGGGCAGAGAAGAAGAAATCACCCTGGAGTTCACCCAGGAATGATGGGGCCGACCAGATGTTTCGACTATAAACCCCACCCACTCTCGCACCCCCAAAGCAAGAGGCTCTTTGCACAGGGTCCCGATGGCTCCCATGTTTACAGCACCTGGAAGACAACATCGTGGGCTCTCCCTGAGATAAAGCTCTCACGGCTCTTCTGAACAGTGTAACCCCTCGGCCACCATGAGAGAGAACAAAGCAGTTCGATCCCACTGAGGTGACCCCACACACATCTGTCCGGCCACCCCCAGAGGCCAAAAAAACACGAGAGGAACTCAGGGCTCAGGGTCACCAGCAGCCAGGACCTCCTCGGAATCAGACTACAGGGCTTACTGGGACAAGATCTGCAAACAAACCAACCAACAAAAAGACACAGTGTGCCCCACATGACTCCCAGAGACCTTGGGAAAAGCCAGTCCTTGCCTCATGGTTAACAACGGCCAGGTCCCAGGAAGGGGCAGCTCAGGTGTAAGCAGACTGTAGACTACATTCACCCAGCGATCCATTCATACCCAGGCATCCCGTACTGGGCAAGGGGCACAGATATGAAACATGGACAAGTCCCATTCTTAAGAAACCCACCTAAAGGAGCAGGCTAAGGGGAAAAGAGAAGTCAGCAGGCAAGTGACATTACCCACATCTTTATCAAGGCTTGCTCAGAGTCTGGGCAAGGTGAGCCTCAGTTTCCCCTCCCCACGCTGCTCTCTCTGGCGTGGAGGCTCTGAAATGTTGCGGACCTCGGCAGTGACCCTGGCCTTTCTTAATGCCAGCTCATTTAAACAGGCTGTCCAGACAGCCAGGGCAGAGTCTGATGGTCTGAGGCCAGCTCTAATTTGTCTCCACGGTTGAAAGGGCAATCGTGCAGAAAGTTAAGATCAGAGGAAAGCCCTCTGCTTATGCAGCCCTGGGCTTGTTCCTGCCTCTGTGGGAATCTAAGGGGAAAGCCGCTTACCATTTCCAGTGGGCACCAGGAAGGCAGTGCTGGGGGAGGACGGAGCCCTGGGCCTCTGAGAAGGGCCTTCTAAGGGGTGGCTTCTGGAGAGCAGAGTGCTCTGCTGAGCACCCTACTATGGAGGCCGGGGACCCATGTGAGTCTCACCCAAGCACATGAATGGAAGGTTCCTGTCGTCCAGGGCTCACAGGAAACAGGCAAAGTGCAGCCCTAATTTTAGCAGATAGGGCCTCAGGCTGCTGTAGTCAAGAGGCGAGAAAGTAGCACCATAACGTGCTCACACTCCAGCCTGTCCTGAGCGCCAGACTGCTTAGGGTGAGGTCTCTCATTCAGGCCTCCCCAACCCTGGGGAGGCCCACAGGCGCCTCCAGGAGAGCCCCCAGATGCCCCCTTTGCCCCCCAGCCTCGGCCTGGGTCGGGGAGGGTACTGAGGAGGCAGCCAGCGGCCCCTCGCGATGCTCCGGGGCCCCGACCCAGGGCGCCAATCCCGGCTCTGGCTCGCCCGCCCTCTGACTGCGCGCGCTCCTCCGCGCCCTGCGCCCTCCAGCCCCGACCCCGCGCGGGCCCCGGCCGGCGCCCCTCACCCACCTTGAGGACCTGCTGCTTGATGAGCGTGGGCACCACCACGATCATGACGGCTCCCAGCACGGCGCACAGCAGCCCAGCGAAGCCCAGCACCGCGACCGCCCGGCGCGCTCTGGCGCGGCTGCCCATGTCTGCGCGCCCTGGTTCCCGCCCGGCGCTCGCGCGGCTCCGCGCCTGGGGGGACGGGGACCGAGGCACAGGCGACACAGGCGGCGACTCTAGGGCAGGCGGGCCGCAGCGGCACGGCGGGGCCCGGACCGCGGCGCACGGAGGAGCGGCCCGGCAGGTGGCCGGCGGTTTTATGCGCCATCGCCGGCGCCGCCGGACCGCCCCCGGGACGCCCTGGGCACCAGGATTCGGGCGGGGGCCTACGGGCGGGGGCGGGGGGCGGGCGCTGCGCGGGCCGGGGCGGGGTTGGGGGCGGGGCGGGGGCGGGGCGCCGATCGGACGGTCCGGGGGACACGCCCCGCGGGGGGTAGTCGGCCGCCCCACGCCCTCGCTTCCGTTTCCGCGGGAGACCGCGCGGGGATCCTCGTGTTCGGCGCGCAGTGGTGTCGGTGGCGTTTGGCTCCCCCTCTGCTTCCTCTTCCCCGCTCCTCTCCGCCTCTCCCTTTCCCTGCTCCTCCTCCTCCCATCACCTGCTCCCTCTCCTCTTCTCTCCCGCTCCTCCCGCAGCCCCCCGACCCTCCTGCTCCCCCTCCTTCGCCCCTGCCCCTCCTCCTCCCTCTCCCACTTCCTCTGTCATGACCAGCGTCATGGGCACACTTAGTAGGAGTTTCCCAACTCATCAGAAACACCGGAGCCCCCGTCCCCACTTCTGCGACCTCATTGCCAGCCCGCAAGCCCCCAACCACACTCACATTCTATTCTGGCCTCGCTCTCCCTGGAACCAGCCTTGCAGACTCCCGCCTCCGTGCCTGATACACACAACCCGCTCCCCCTTGGCATTCTGTTCCCCTAGATATCTGCCTGGCTCCTTCCTTCATGACCACTCTGCCACCTTATCAGAGAGGCCTTCCCCCGCCACCTCGTGTAAAACAGAATAGTGCCAGCTCTCCCCATCTCCCTTATCGCTGAGAACCACCTGGCATGTTACACAGTCATTTGTCCTTTGCATTCTGACCAGCCCCCCAGCTAGAATGCTGCGGGCAGACTCTTGGTCTCTCTGGGCCCCCGCCTTGTCCTCCACAGCTAGCACTCTGCCTGGCAGGTAATGCTGGGCCCCCTGGGCTTAGCACCTTGCCCAGAATGGCTCCATTTTCCAGGTGAGGAAGCAGGCACAGGGAGGTGTCATGAACACACCTTAGTGTCTGCTTTCTAACAAAGAGGGAGAGGTGATGAGCGAGTGAGTAAATAAAGGATGCGGAATTGCAGGTAACAGGTGCTCCCCTACGGCCCCCCAGCCCCCATGTGACATTGAGCTGTGCAGCCGAGTCGTAGGCCGAGCCCCTCATTCTCTAGACCAGATGACTGAGAGGACAAGGGACCGGTTGAGGGTTACACGGGGTGACGCAGTGTCCTCAGCACATGGGGAGGGCAGGCCGGTCCCTGCTGGCTGGGGAGGAGGCCCTCAGAAACTCTCCTTCAGCCCTGGAAGAAAGCAGCACGATCTGGCCAAGCAGTATTTAGGTACAGCACCCACTCCCTACCGGCCAGAGAGCCTTGCCTGCCACTGTCCCCCGCAGGACACCTGACCTTGCCTGGGGTGCATGCAGGAGGAGCCCAACCCCTGACCTCGATCGGGGTGCCAGGACAGGGCTGCGGTGTCAGAGGGGAGCAAGTCCAGGGAAACCATGCTCCGGCGTTTCCCGCAGCAGAGTCCCAGGGCAAGCCACTTGGCCCACTCTTAGCCTCGGTTTTCTCACTTGTCCAGAGGGAACAATAAGAGCCTCTCCCCAAGGGCTCTCATGAGGTTTAACTGCATTGGGAAACTGTGGCAGGGCTTACTTAGATCACTTCCGACAGCTGAGGCCTCTGTTGTCCAAGGCCTGAACGACCTGGCTCTTGCCCACCTTTTCTGCCCCATCTCCCAGCCTCTCCCCTTGCTCACTGTACTCCCAGCCTCCCGGGCTTTCTTCCTGTTCCTTGAACAGCCCCAGCTTTCTCCTGCCATAGGGCCTTTGCATTTGCTGTACGTTGTGCTTGGAACACTCTTCCCCCAGATCCTTCCAGGGCTCACTTCTGCTCCAGACTCCAGCTCAGCATTCACTCCTCAGAGAGGCCTTCACTGCCCAGTATCCAAAATGGGAGCCCCAACCTACCAGTCACTGTACCGAATCACCCCCACCTACCACCCACTGTACCGAATCTGGAATGGTCTTACTGGTTTCTTTACTTTTGTCTCCCCCAGCTCCCAAACAACAAGCCGGTCTGGTTTTGCTAATGATATATCCCCAGCACCACGGGCGGTTCCTGGCACATGTTACGTATGCCCTGAAGTCTTTAGGTGATCAGTTGGCTCACTGAGGCATTAATCAATCAAGGCATTTAGTCAATCAATTAACATATTTCCTTGAATTCCTCAAGACTTTCAGTAGCCATCAGCTATGGGGATTGTCTTATCCCCATGACTTTGCTGTTCTTGGGAACTAACCAATGTATTAAAACCTGGGGTCTTCCCTGGCCCGATGCCCGCCCCCCCTCCTTGACACCCGTCCTCCCCCATAGAGGCCCATTCGCCTTGACCCTCTCACCCAATGTAACTGTTATTTATTACGAACTCTTCAAGGTCCAAATGTACGTGGTGCTTACCCAAGAGAGCCTCAAGGACATGGCAGGAGGGCCCCCGCGTCAGGCCAGGGCAATCGCCTGACAGGAGACACAGTGGAGATGAAAGGCTTTCTGAGACCAGCCTTGAGCTCGCAGAGGGGAGTCACTTCCGACAGGGCAGGGGGTGAGGGGGGCGCTGAGAAGCAGGAGAAAAGGCTTCATCATGCTTTAGAGAGAGGGATAGGGAGAGCCGAGGAAAACGCAGAAGGAAAGGAGAGATGAATCAGAGTAAGATATTCTCAACGTGGGTGCCAGACGGATCCCGTATGAACCGAGTCAGATGACGTTCCTTCTCAGCTCGATCGTCTCCCGTAACCAAAAGACAGATGGTGAGTGTGGGCAAAGACGTGGGGGACACCGGAACCCTCAGACACTGCCGGGGCGGGGGGTGGGGGGCTTGTAAAATGAGGCGGCCGCGGGGGGAGACAGTCCTGGAAAGGCCAAGCACGGACTGAGCGGGGAATCCAGCCGTCCCAGTCTGGGGCACATACGAGAGAAATGAAAGCTGTGTCCACGCCAAAATCACCAGGGGTCATTACAGCCCTGTGCACAGTAGCTAAAAGGTGTTACAGCCCAGATGTCCCTCGGCTGACGAAGAGGCAAATAAAATATGGACGATCACACAGCGGGACGTTATTTGGTAAGAGAAGGAGAGAAGTACTGACACGTACCAGGGCGTGCATGAACTTTGAAAACATTACCCTGAGTGAAACTTAGAAAACACCACACAGGGACACCTGGATGGCTCAGTGGGTTGAGCATCTGGTGATTTCAGCTTAGGACAGGATCTCGGGGTCTTGGGCTCAAGCCCCGCACTAGGCTCCGTGCTCGGCGGGGAGTCTGCTTGAAGATTCTCTCCCCGTGCCCCTCCCCACTCTGCAAAATAAATACATTTTTAAAAAAGAAAAGATCACATTGTGTACGATTCCATTAACAGGAAATGTCCGGAAGAGGCAAATCCACGAGACTGAAGGTTGCCTGGCTTGGGAGGGTCAGGGGAGCAACGGGGCGAATCCGGAGCTAAGGGGTACAAGGCTTCTCTTGATGAAACTGTCCTGGTGGTGATTACACAACCCTGTGAATAGACTAAAATCCAGTGAATTGTACCCATTAAAAGAGTGCACTATATGCTCTACAAACTACCTGTCAATAAACCGTCATTGGGAAAATCAGAATGTTCTTCTGGCCCCCACCTCTCTCAGACGAAGAGCCAAAGTCCTCACCACGGCACACAAGGTGACCATCATGCCCCTGACCTCATGTTCCTCTCCCCCCACCCCATCCCACCTGCTTTACCTCCTGGGTGTTTCTCAAACCTGCCACCTTGCTCCCGCCTCAGGGCCTTTGCACTTCTCAGTCCCTTTAACTCTTCTCTCAACCCCCCATGGAGCTGACCTTCCCTCCCTTCAAGTTCTTGTTCTTGCCCTAACGTCATCTCTGCGAGAACTTCCTTCCTATCCACACCCCCACAAAACTCCCTATCTCCCTTCCCTACTTTGCTTTCTCCCCTTGCACACTTACATAATGCCTTGGCTCTCCTTCTCAAATGGAAAAGCTCCATAAGGGCAGGAATCTGTTTTGCCCATGACTGTGTCCCAAATCCTAGAACAGTGCCTGGCACACAGTAGGTCCTTCATGGATATCTATACACTGAGGAACCATAACCACCAGAGCCCAGTGGTTAAAAATCTGTCTTTGGGACACCTAGGGGGCTCAGTCAATTAAGCATCTGCCTTTGGCCGGCCCTGCCTTTGGCTCACGTCATGATCCCAGGGTCCTGAGATCCAGTCCTGCATAGGGCTCCCCGCTCAGTGGGGAGTCTGCTTCTCCCTCTGACCCTCCCCTCTCTCATGCTCTCCATCTCTCATATTCTCTCTCTCAAAAAAACAAATAAAATCTTTTTTTAAAAATCTGCTTTTTCAGTGAGGCTACGCCCGCCAGGGCGACCTCTGGCAAGAAGCTTATACTCTCCACGCTCTGGCTTCCTTCCCTGTGCAACAGGGATGATCTCAGCCATGCCCACCTCCGGGGTGGGGGGTAGTCATGGGGATTAAACAAGCTAATGCTGATTACACACTTAGCAAAGTGCCAGCTTGAGATGGAATCACGGCTCGGTGCAGGCAGGCACATGCTGTGGGCCGCACCCGAGCCCGGGAGGACCCAGTGCTATCCTCAGGGCCACAGAACCAGATTAGTGCACGTAAAGAAACGATCTGATTAAAAAGAGTCACGGCCGGTTAGTGGCTGGGGAAACAGTCATGTTTGGCCATGTCTGCCACCTTGGTTGCTGCTCAGGCAAGGGCAGAGCCAGAGCTCACATTTGCCTGCGGTTTTCTTCCATCCAATGTTTTGTTTTGTTGTTGTTGTTGTTGTTGTTGTTGTTTATAAAGATTTTATTTATTTATTCAGAAGAGAGAGAAAGAGAGACGGCGAGAGAGGGGGGAGTGGGAGAGGGAGAAGCAGGCTACCTGAGCAGTAGGGCGTCATGGTCCTGGGATCCAGCCTCGTGTGGGTCTCCCCCTCAGCAAGGAGTCTGCTTGAGATTCTCACTGCCTCTCCCTCTGCCCCACAAGTCTTTAGGGAGGAAAATGCAGCTACTAAAAACTTTTTGATTGCAGATGTGGTTCTCATTGCATTTCTTTTGAACAGCGCTGTATTAAAGAATGATCCAGAGCAAGGAGGGGGCCTTGAGGGGAAAAGAAAATGATCCATGCTTTAAGAGGGGAAATAAGAGAGCAGGGTAAGTGCCACCAGTGGGGAGGGGGCATGTGATTCAAAGGGGGTGGCTGGGAGGGCCTCTTGTGAGAAGGTGACATTGGATGGAAGACCTAAAGAAAGTGCAGGAAGGAGCCACACAGATCTCTAAGGAAGAGATTCCCAGGCAGAGGGAATAGCCAATGCAAAGGCCCTGAGGCAGAAGGATCCCTGGATAGTTTTTTTTTTAATTTATTCATTTGACAGAGATCACAAGTAAGCAGAGCAGCAGGCAGAGAGAGAGGAAGAGAAGCAGACTCCCTGCTGAGCAGAGAGCCTGATGCGGAGCTCAATCCTAGGACCCCGAGCTGAGGGCAGAGGCTTTAACCCACTGAGCCACCCAGGTGCCCCCCCGGATAGATTTTAATGAAGATTTGATTTCTGATAACTGATGTAAATGACGTCTTAGGAGCTGTTTTCCTTCAACGGGCAAAAGTGTATCGTAGGGACACTTGCGTCCCTACAATACGGTGAATATTAATGGAGGTCTCCAGAGCCCCAGACATCTCCCAGGAGACTCAGCCTGGCCCAAGAAATCCCAGTTTTCTGCAGAATCACCCACACCTTGTGAACCTCCCACCACCTTCCTTTTCTAAGAGCTGGCAACCGAAACTTACCTTTGCCCCTGGCTCTTAGTACTTGAGATAGTACCTCTCTGACAAGGGCTAAGCCTCCAACACAAAATCACTTTCCAGGACAAAGGTGGAGGTGTGGGGAGAACTCCGCGGGCAGCCGTGAGCTAAGAACTCCGCTCCATTTCTGCCGGCTCAAAAGAGGATGGAAGCTTCTATTTGTTTCCCTAGTTTGCTGCCTGCTGGACACGGGAGGATGGCTCCGGACCACGACAAGGCTTTCAAAGACTGAGGCAGGGGGCGCCTGGCTGGATCAGTCAGTAGGGTGTGTGACTCTTGGTGTTGGGGTTGGGAGTTCAAGCTCCACATTGGGCAAGAAGCGAACTAAAAAAAAAAAAGGAAGGAAAGAAGGAAGGAACGAGAAGAACAACTGAGGGCCAATGTCATGAGCCATTAAGGCACACATACGGCAGGATTCCAACCACACGAGGCTGCCAGAGGAGTTGTTGAGTCCCCATCATAGAGACAGGATCCAGGATGGGGGCGCCAGGGGCCGGGGGAGGGGGCTGGGGCGCTGGTGGTTCCTGGGGACAGAGTCCCCATTTGGGAGGATGGACGGTGGTGATGGCTAGCTGCACAGATGGCACACTTTCAAAGGGCTGATGTCCACACAATGATAAAAGTCTAAGCATCACAAGAGTAGAAGAGGGACCCCCAGGAAGTGCAGGCAGGAGGCTGGCCGGAAGCTGAGCTATAAAGAAGTAAACCAGGGAGGCGGTCTTTGATCAAGACCTGGGGGGCGGGGAGGGAGCCGGGGCCTGGGTGGCTCAGTGGGTTAAGCCTCTGCCCTCAGCTCAGGTCATGATCTCAGGATCCTGGAATCGAGCCCCGCATTGGACTCTCTGCTCAGCAGAGAGCATGCTCTCCACCTTCTCTCTCTCTGCCTGCCTCTCTGCCTACTTGTGATCTCTCTCTGTGTCAAATAAATTAATTAATTAGTTTTTAAAAATTGCCCACTCAAGGGTTGATTGATAATTGTGACAATGAAATTATACATTGAATTCATGTGTAATAGACACTATGGACCACCTTCCCAAAACTCATTCTCTCCCACCCCCTTCTCTACTGATGGCAAAGTGCCCACCTTCCTCCAAGAGGTCACAGATGTTCCAAAAGCAGGAACCCGCCCCCACCCAGCCCTCCTCAGGAAAGGATGCTGCTGGAAGATGCTAAGCCAGTCTTGGTAACACCATTCGCCCCACTCTGATTGGCTTAGGGGGGTGGACACGTGACCAAGTGCTGGCCAATAAGACAAGGGAGTGGTACGCTGGGGGGGACTTCAAAAAAGTAGTCTCAAAAGGGCTCCAGGAGGAGATGCTTTCTGCATGTCTTCTGCTGGGTGTTATCCCACCTGGGGGAGATGCCTTGGTGGGAGGCAGCCATCCTGCTCTGCAGAAAATGCTGGAGAAGGGAGATGGGAAGGACCTGGGTCCTGAGTGATGGTCATCCTTGACCACTGAAACTGAGAAGCCCAAATGTCCTCACCAGAGGGCATCGCAGGACTGCCCCCGTATGGAAATAATAAATGTCTTCATTGTTAAACTGTTTGGGTTGGCGCTTTAGTACTTTCAGCCAAGAGCATCTCAATGAATACAGATATGAAACCCTCTGGCCGGCACCCAGCAGCCACAATCAACAGCTTTATTGATCCATTCATTCAGGGAATGTTTACTGAGTGTCTTCTATGTCTCAGGACAGTTCTGGGCACTGGAGATCATGAGAGAGGTCCGTTCTCTCCCAGAGGTGCATTCCAGACGGTGGGGCCAGACACAAAAGCAAGTTCGTAAATGAGCAAAATAATTTCAGATCATGCTAAATACCGAGAAAGAAACAAAACAGGGCGATTGAATAGAGAGAGAGAGGGTAGGGCTTCTCTGAGAAGGTGGTATTTGAGCACAGAACTGAATAAAGGAGAGCCAACCATGTGGAGACCCAGGGAAGGGATTCCAGGCAGAGGGCACAGCAAGTGCAAAGGCCCTGAAGTGAGAGCAAACTTTGTGTGGTCAAGGAACTGAAAGGCAGAGTGTGAGGGTAGCATGTCTATGGCAGTAGCTTTTTAGGGAAGTATCTGGAAGTGCACAAAAGGCTCATAGTCCACATTTCTCTCCTCCCTTTTTTCCTCCCTCCCTCCTCTCTCTCTCAGAGCTTTTTTTTTTTTTTTTAAGATTTATTTATTTATTTGACAGAGATCACAAGTAGGCAGAGAGAGAGGGAGAAGCAGGATCTCCCCTGAGCAGAGAGCCCAATGCGGGGCTCGATCCCAGGACCCTGAGATCAGGGCCTGAGCCTAAGGCAGAGGCTTTAACCCACTGAGCCACCCAGACACCCCTCTCAGAGCTTTTGTTCCCAGGTCCAAAGTGTCTGAGCGCTGGTTTGTTGAAATCTGGGCTGAGTTTTCAGGCTCCTCTTTTTAACTCAAGAAAACCACTTAACCTCTCACCATGTGTGGGCCTGACTACACTGGGTTTTCCAATGAAAACCCAGTTTTTGTGCTTCAGCTGAACTAAACAACTCATTTGCAGCAAGTCCCCGTCTCTTTTGCTGTTTGTCGGGCCTGAGTACCCTTTTCAGTGCCCACCTCCACCGCTTGGGGCCCAGTGGGGCATGGAAATGGGGTCCACAGCATCAGGGCAAGAGACTGGCCATAGGTGCAGCAGGGCAGGAGCTTGTCGATGTTGGGACAAAGAATCCTTGAGGCCAGAGAAAGGCCCTGACCTGTTGTTTTTTTTTTTAAGATTTTATTTATTTATTTGACACAGAGAGAGATCACAAGTAGGCAGAGAGGCAGGCAGAGAGAGGGGGTGGGGAAGCAGGCTCCCGGCTGAGCAGAGAACCCGAGACTTGATCCCAGGACCCTGAGATCATGACCTGAGCCGAAGGCAGAGGCTTAACCCTCTGAGCCACCCAGATGTCCCGGCCCTGACCTGTTTTTAAAAATTCACTCAACTGTAGACCAGCAAAGTTGCCTGTTGCTTTCCTGAGCGGGGGACTTACTCCTGGCCACCAGACTGAGGGGTACAGTGGAGGGGGCCGGAACCCAGATAGAAGCAGCTTCCAAAAACATTATCTGGCAAGCAATGAATGCCAACCCCACTGTGGACACAGCTGCCAGCAGCTGAAATGGCTTTTGGCTGGAGACAGGGTGGTGCTGAGGGGGACCATTGGACCCTCACGGGGCCATTGGTTTAACTATGTTTCCTGTGGGCCTGGCAGGGGTGGGGGGGTCAGCCCCAGCCCCATGCAGGTTCCAGACCCGCAGGGACAAACATATTACTCTCACACCACTGAGTCTATACTGGCACTTAAGAGAAATGCTCTCAGGGAAAGGAATCTGCTCTGGTGAGGGTGTATTACAGAGGCCACAGAGGGGCCCCTTTTCAAAGCAAACAGGATCGAGTTACTTCCTGTCTAAATCCTGCACTAGCTTCCCATTGCACGGGCAAGAAGCCCAGACCCCTCCCTGGGGCCCACAAGGCCCTGAGCCACCTCCCCTCTCCTACTTCCCCTCACCCTTCAGCCCTGAGCTGCAGCCATCCTACCCTCTCATGGGTCTTCTGATGTGTTCGGCTTGTGCTGCCACAGGACCTTTGCATGTGCTGTGCCGCTGCTTTCAACTGCTCTCCATGGCCGCTCCCTCGAGGCCCAGCTCCAATGTCACCTCCTCAGAGAGGCCTCCTCTGGCGAGCGCATCTAGAGAAACACTCCTTATCACATCATCCTGTTTTATTTCCATGACTCTCTGATATTGTCCAGGCTGACTGGGTCTGTCTCCTCCACTGGTATGAAAGCAGCGCAAGGACAAAGACCTCGCCTTTCCTCACAGCAGGGCCCATAGCCTGCGAGGGGCATCATGGATGGAGGAATGGACGAATGGATGGATGAAGAGGGGAACTTACCCCACTGGGGGGAAGTCAGGGAAGGCTTTCTGAGTTGCCATCTGATGGACAAAGAGGAACTGGGTTGTTCACCTCAAATCTGGCTGACCCCCAGAATCCTGGGGGTTATGCCGCGTGCCGAGTTTGGGCCCCAACCCCAGAGAGTCTCTGGTCTGGGGTCCGGCACAACGCGTGATGTCGTTTCTGCCTTCCGTGCCATCCTCACGTGCGCCGTGGCTGAGAGCCACTCATCTCGGGCTGTGGCTCCCCACACATTTCCAGGAGCCGCAGCACCTTGCATTGTGACAGAAATGCAAATTCTTGGTTCGGATCCCAGACCTGCCGGATCAGGTGAGGTCCGGGGATGTGTTTTTTCACATGCCTTCCAGAGGGTTCCGATATTCACTCAAGATAGGCTGTGGGAGGAGCGAGCCCAGACGGCAAATGCTATGACCCATGCCTGTAATGGCAGGGAGGGGGGGACTCCCACGCTGACCTCCTCTCTAGCTCGCTCTCCCTGGCCTGAGGCTGGGACCCATTCCACCCTTCCCCTGAGGAGGCGGAGATCTGGGACGGCCTCACCTGATCTTGGGCTTCGTGTTGGCTCTCGCGCTGTCACCGGCCCCGAGTCAGCATAACGGACAGGCTCCATGGGAGAGGGGCTCTTCTCTGCGTGCTCCCCTGGCCCCGTCCTGCCCCACTGTCCTGCCCTACCAGCAAGGGAGAAAGGTTGTCAAGGCAGAAGGTGTTTGTTTCAGAAACGAGTCTGGGGGCCCCAAGACATGGGAACCCCGTTCCTGCAACATGAGCCTCAGAAACCTCCTCCCAAGGAACTGGACACCTACGCCACCCCCCACCTGGGCAAGTAACAGCCACATGGGCTGGGCGGAGGTGGGAGGGGAAGTGGGGGGGGTGGGGGGTGGGGACTTTCCCGCCTCCGTCCACTCCCCCTCCCCCTCCCCCTCCTCGAATCTGTTCTCTTGTCCTGATAGTTCTTGAATTCTTTCACTTCTCTCCACCTGGAGTGGTTTCCGAATCGTGTCCCCCTGAAAAGATATGTTCAAGCCCTACTCTCAGGACCCACAAGGGTGACATTACTTGGGAATCGGGTCTTTGCCAATGTGATTGTGCTCAGGTGAGGTCATACAGCATGAGGACAGCACGGGGGGGGGGGGGGGGGGGGACACTAAATCCACGACAAATGTCCTCGTAAGAAGAGAGGACACAGGGGCTCCTGGGTGGCTGAGTTGTTAGGAGTCTGCCTTCAGCTCAGGTCATGATCTCAGGGTCCTGGGATTGAGCCCTGCGTGGGGCTCCCTGCTCAGCGGGGAGCCTGCTTCTCCCTCTGCCACTCCCCCTGCTTCTCCCTCTGCCACTCCCCCTGCTTCTCCCTCTGCCACTCCCCCTGCTCGTGTTCCCTCTCTCGTTGTCTCTGAGGGTGGCCCGGGGGAGTCGGGTTAGGGAGAGGGTGGTGGGGTTATGGACACTGGGGAGGGAATGTGCCATGGTGAGTGCTGTGAAGTGTGTGAACCTGGTAACTCACAGACTTGCACTCCTGGGGATAATAATACATTATATGTTAATAAAAAATAAAAAATTATAATAAAAAATACAATACAGAAGAGAGGCCACAGAGACACACCACGGAAGCCGGCCACATGAAGAGGGAGGCAGAGCGGGGGGGATGTGCCTGCCAGCTGAGGAGCTGGGTGGGCGAGGAGGACCCCTTCCCTACAGGCTTCCGGAGGAGCACCGTCCTGCCACACTTCTGGCCTCCAGAGCTGAGGGAGAATAATTTCTGTTGTGAAACACCCTCTCTAGCTGGGTGGCCAGATGCCCCCTGAAACGCCAGGGTCTCCAAAGCTAACAGGGAAAGGGGGGCACGTGGTAATTGGGGGGGTGTAACCCGAACTCTTCCCTGCGCTTTCCCTTACCCACCGCCTACCCCCCTGACTGCGATCCCACAGTTTTGTTTTCGTCCTGTTTCCACATTTCAAGTTCCTTGGAATTTCTGAAAAATAAAGAACTGAAATCAGAGTTTTGCACCGCAGGGAGCTGACAACAGGAACGGAGTTCTTATTTAAGTAAAACAAAACAGAATCTCATCTTCCTGCAGAAGACCCGATTGGGAGCAAACACTTTCTTCTTTAAGACAACACCTTCCAAGGGGCTCCTGGGTGGCTCAGCCCCTTGAATATCTGACTTTGGCTCAGGTCATGATCTTGCCTGGTTGAGGGGGGGGGTCCTTGCTTCCAGTTCCCCACTCAGCAGCGTGGCTGCTTCTCCTTCTCCCTCTGCCCCCCACCCCGCTCATGCTCTCTCTCTCAAATAAATAAATAAAATCTTTTTTTCAAAAGACTTTATTTATTTAGGAGGTGCCGGCGTGGCTCAGTGGGTTAAGCCTCTGCCTTCGGCTCGGGTCACGATCTCAGGGTCCTGGGATCGAGCCCCACATCGGGCTCTCTGCTCAGTAGGAAACCTACTTCCCCCTCTCTCTCTGCCTCCTTGTGATCTCCCTCTCCGTCAAATAAATAAATAAAATCTAAAAAAAAAAAGACTTTATTTATTTAACAGAGAGAGACAGCGAGAGAGGGGAACACAAGGAGGGGCAGAGGGAGAGGGAGAAGCAGGCTTCCTGCTGGGCAGGGAGCCCGATGTGGGCTCCATCCCAGGACCCTGGATCATGACCTGAGCTGAAGGCAGACACTTAACAACTGAGCCACCCAGGCACCCCAATAAATAAAATCTTTAAAAAAGAAAAGAAAAGAAATCACCCTTCAAGCCAAGACACAAACTCCATAAACTTTATGAAGAAAAGGGGAGGGAGGTTCCCCAGAAAGTAAGAGGGCCGGAAGATCCCTCCAAATCACCCACTCAGGTCACAACTGGGGACCATGAGGTTCCCAGGGCCCTGTCACAGCCAAGATTTGCCTTGCGGTTCACTTTATGTAAAGACCAACTCTGCACATTTCTATGGAAACGGTGCATCTCAAAGCCTCAGAGAAAATCTGGAAAGCCACATCAGACCCTGCTGATAGAAGTTGTCTCTGAAAAGCGGGGTTTGGAGGGGGAGGTGCAGAACAAGACTTAACTTTCTGCCAAAACCCTTTTATACTTGTGTGGCTTAAAGCCTTACTGTGATTTCTTGGGCAGTTCTCCATAAAAAGTGAAGCCCTATTACGTATCAAAGGACACAGTCAACAGAGTGAAAAGGCAACCAACCTACAGCATGGAAGAAAATATTGGTAAGTCAGGTATCTGGTAAGGGGTTAATACCTAGAATACAGTTAAAAAAAACTCCTACACCTCAACAACAACAAAATCAAATAACCCAATTATAAAAAGGAACTACTGGGACTTCATCAAGATAAAAGGCTTTTTGCACAACAAAGGAAATGGTTGACAAAACCAAAAGACAACCTACAGAATGGGAGAAGATATTTGCAAATGATGCATCAGATAAAGGGCTAGTATCCAAAATCTACAAAGAACGTATCAAACTCAACACCCAAAGAACAAAGAATCCAATCAAGAAATGGGCAGAAGACGTGAACAGACATTTCTGCAAAGAAGACATCCAGGTGGCCAATAGACACACGAAAATGTGCTCCACATCACTCGGCATCAGGGAAATACAAATCCAAACCACAATGAGATCCCACCTCACACCAGTCAGAATGGCTAAAATGAACAAGTCAGGAAATGACAGATGCTGGCGAGGGTACGGAGAAAGGGGAACCCTCCTCCACTGTTGGTGGGAATGCAAGCTGGTGCAGCCACTCTGGAAACCAGTATGGAGGTTCCTCAAAAAGTTGAAAACAGAGCCGCCTGATGACCCAGCAATTGCACTACTGGGTATTTACCCTAAAGATACAAACGTAGTGATCCGAAGGGGCACTTGCACCCGAATGTTTATAGCAGCAATGTCCACGATAGCCGAACTATGGAAAGAACCCAGATGTCCATTGACAGATGAATGGATAAAGAGGATGTGGTACACACACACATACACACACACACACACACACACACACACACACACACACTGGAATACTATGCAGCCATAAAAAATGAAATCTTGGGGTGCCTGGGTGACTCAGTGGGTTAAAGCCTCTGCCTTCGGCTCAGGTCATGATCCCAGGATCCTGGGATCGAGCCCCGCATTGGGCTCTCTGCTTGGCAGGGAGCCTGCTTCCCCACCCCCCAACCCCCCTGCCTGCTTGTGATCTCTGTCAAATAAGTAAATAAAATCTTTAAAGAAAAAGTCTTTAGAAATATAATTTAAAAGATAATTAAATATTAATTAGAAATATAATTTAAATGATAATTAAAGCCCGACTGCGGCTTTTAAATTCTAAAAGTTTGCACAAAAGCTAAAAAAAAATTCTTGATTAGTTTTTCACCCATGTATTCCAAGGAAGTACTCTCAGATTTTTTTTCCTGAGTGTGGGGTATCCTAAAAGCCCAGAGAATAATATCACGAATGCCATATGCCCGGCATCCAACTCGAACAACTCTTCATAGCATGACATATTTCTTTCTGCCTCGTTTTTGAAAAGACTTAAAGAAATTCTTAATGGGGATTAAAAAAAAACAACAACATAAAATTTACCATCTTGCCTCCAGAACTTCTGCATCTTGCAAAAGCAAAACTCTGTCCCCCCCCCCCCCCCCCCCCCGTAAACAACATCCCCCCAGCTTCCTCCCTCCCACAGCCCCTAGCAGCCAGGATTCTACTTTCTGTTTCAGGGAATTTGACTGCTTTATTTTTTTTTTTAATTTTTTTAAAGATTTTATTTATTTATTTGTCAGAGAGAGAGGGAGAGAGAGCGAACGAGCACAGGCAGACAGAGAGGCAGGCAGAGGCAGAGGGAGAAGCAGGCTCCCTGCCGAGCAAGGAGCCGGATGTGGGACTCGATCCCAGGACGCTGGGATCATGACCTGAGTCAAAGGCAGCTGCTTAACCAACTCAGCCACCCAGGCGTCCCTTGACTGCTTTAGATACCTTGTACAAGTGGAATCCTACAGTATCTGGCTTTTGGGGGACTGGCTCCTTTCTTTTTTTTAACTGAGATGAAAGAACACTGACCTTCTCCTGGAAAAACCTTCTGTGGCATTTGGTCCATCGATAATGCCAAGCAGCCTCCATCTCAGTCGGGTTCCAAAGCATTTTCATCACCCCAAAATAAAACCCCGGCCCCATTAACATTACTGCCCGTTCCACGTCCTCCCCCAGGCCCTGTCAACCAGCTCCGTTTCCTGTCTCTCTAGACTGACCGATTCTGGACATTTCATATACTTGGGACCATGCACCACGTCGTGGCCTTTATGTCTCTGCTGGTTTTTTAAGAAATGCAGTATTGGGGGCCACCTGGCTGGCTCAGTGGGTGGAGTATGTGACTCTTGATCTTGTAAGTTCAAGCCCCACAGTGGGTGTAGAGAGTACGTAAAAAGAAGATCTTCAGGGCGCCTGGGTGGCTCCGTCAGTGAAGCGTCTGCCTTCAGCTTGGGTCATGATCCTGGGGTCTTGGGATCAAGCCCCGAATCGGGCTCTCTGCTCAGCCGGGGGTCTGCTTCTCCCTCTCCCTGGGACCCCAACGCTCATGCACACACATTCAATCTCTCTCTCAAATAAATACATAAAATCTTTTTTAAAAATTCACCACTTTAGGGGCGCCTGGGTGGCTCAGTGGGTTAAAGCCTCTGCCTTCGGCTCAGGTCATGATCCCGGGGTCCTGGGATCCAGCCCCGCATCGGGCTCTCTGCTCAGCAGGGAGCCCGCTTCCCTCTCTCTCTCTCTCTGCCTGCCTCTCTGCCTATTTGTGATCTCTGTCTGTCAAATAAATAAATAAAATCTTAAAAAAAATAAAAATAAAAATTCACCACTTTAAACCATTGGAGAAACAACTCACGTGTCCATCAACAGAGGCATGGATACACTGAATGTGGTCCATCCCCACGATGGAGAATGACTGAGGCACAAAGAGGAAGGAGGAGGACACACACACAGCTACGCTGTGCGCGAACCTTGAAGACCGGGAGCCAGACACAGAAGGCCACACCGTATGTGACTCCGCGTTGGAGAAACGTCTGGGACAGGTACGTCTGCAGTGACAGAAAGCACAGATTGGCGCTGCCAGGAGCTGGGGGAGGGGCAGTAGGGGCGATGGCTTAGCTGGTACGAAGTTTCCTTTTGGAGTGATGAAATGTTCTGGAGCGAGGTAGAGGGGACCGTTGCACAATGTGGCGTATGAGACGCCGCTGCATGGTGCGCTCTAAAACGCTGAAAATGGGGCATTTTAGGTTAAGCGAATGCCACCACAATTTGAAGAAGGGAAGGATGCCACTCTGGTGAGGGACGCTAATACCGGGGAGACCGTGCACGTGGGGAGGGCAAGGTGTATGTGGGAACTCCTGTACCACCCCCGTCCGTTTTGCTGTGGACCTGAAACTGGTGAGGACAAGAGGGAAATTCCAGGAGGGAGGAAGAGAGGGAAGGGGAGAGGGAAGCGAGAGAGAGAGAGAGAGAGAGAGAGAGAGAGAGAGATGGCCCTCCATCACACCCTTTCGGGGTGTCCAGCCCCTCGTTGCGCTCCCTTGTGGCTGCTGAAGCTGTTGGGAGTGCCTTGGGGACAGTCCTTGGTCACGGACGCCCCGCTGGGCAGTGTACCCATGGCCTCTTTTTCAGACCCTTGATGCACCGGCTCACCCTTGCGCGCTGTGCACTGATGGCAGGTGGTTCCTCTTGTAGAAAACATTTTTTAAAATCTTACCAAATGAAAGTCTCTATGACTATTTTGTTCCTCCATCTATTTCCTGGCCTCTGGTCCACATCTTGTCTTTGTGCACATATACACTTTTTTTTTCTTTCCTTTTTTTTTTGTTTTTTTTTGTTTGTTTTTTTATCATTTGAGCCATTTGGAAGGGTACAGTTCACGGCAGGAAGAGCGACCACCACCACCACCGGCCGTCTCCAGCACTTGTCTCATCTTCCGGGACTGAGACTCTGTCCCCTGAAACACTAAATCCCCGTTCCTCCTCCCCAGCCCCCAGAATCCCCCCCCTTCTACTTTCTGTCTCTATGGACTTGACTCCTCTGGGACCTCATTTCAGTGAAATCATACAGTAGCTGTCCTTTGTACCCGGCGTATTTCACCGGGCGGCCCGACCTCCACGGTCATGCATGTTGTAGCAGGAGTCACGGTCTCTTCTCCCCTCGTGGCTGTATCACATGCCACCATAGGGACAAATGGCGCTTTGTTTATCCGCTCGTCCCCTGACAGACATGTGGGTTGTTTCCACCTTTTGGTTGCTGGAATAGTGCTAGTATAAACACTAGTGTACATAATTATTTTTAAAATAATTTAAAAGGTGAGGTGCCTGGAAGACTCAGTTGTTAAGCATCTGCCTTCTGCTCAGGTCATGATCCCAGGGTCCTGGGATCGAGCCCCGCATTGGGATCCCTGCTCAGCAGGAAGCCTGCTTCCCCCTCTCTAACTCTCCCCGCTTGTGTTCCCTCTCTTACTGTGTCTATCTCTGTCAAATAAATAAATAAAATCTTTAAAAAATAAAATAAAATAAAATGTCACGCAGTTTAGCTAAGTTGATGGTTCTGTGTAACTGCGGTTGTGAAAATCTTGGGTTCCAAGAACCAGTCACTCAGCCAGTCCCTAGGGACAAGGACCAGGTGACAGACGTTTACTTGCTCAGGTACCTGATAACGGACCCTTCAATGGGAAACATCACAGCTTTTAAAAAGTGACAGCCAGACCCCCTTACAGTCTGTCATAGCTTTGGGCATCCCAGATCTCACTCTGCCTCCCCCTGCCCCCCATCCACCAGAGCTAATAATTAGTGCCCAGTTCAACACGTAAGGACTTGGTGAGGCAATCAGTATAAACATCCCACGCCCTCCTCAAGGGCAAAGTCCCCAACTGATGCACGAAGGGCGTCAAGTAATGTTTTTCACACTGAAAGTGGATTTGGTCCAGTGGAACACTGAACGGGATCCTTCTGATGCTGGCGGAAACTTCAAGTAATGCTTAAGTGAAAACAGCTCTAAGATCCCAGTATTCGACCAGCCAAGACCAAAGTTTGAGAAGCCCAGTGCTGGTTTGGATGTGGGGAACCGGGCATCGTCGGCTACTGTTGGCAGAAGTGTACATTTGTATAAGCTCTTTGGTTTTTCATAAGATTTTATTTATTTATTTGACGGAGACACAGCGAGAGAGGGGACCCGAGCAGGGGGAGTGGGAGACAGAGAAGCAGGCTTCCCGCTGAGGAGGGAGCCCCGTGGGGGGCTCAACCCCAGACCTAAGCCAAAGGCAGGTGTCTAAGGACTGAGCCACTGAGGCGCCCTGTATAAGCTCTTTGGAGGGGGATCTGGCAAAGCCTATCTAAATTCAAAATACATGTGCCCTGTGACCCAGCAATTTCCCTTGAGAAGTTGGTCTTTCAGATATACCCGCACGTGTGGGCAAAGGTCTCTGTGTGAGAATAGCCTTTGTCGCCCTGATTACACAGAAGTTAAATATTGGAAGTTAATAAAGCCACGTGAATGCCCAACAGTAGGGGATGGCTTAATGAAATGATGGGCCATCCTGCAGAACTTTCGGTGATAATGGAACTTGTCTCTGTGTCTACGCTGCCTGGAAAATTAGCCCCGACAGGTCTTTCTACTGAGTGCTTGAAAGGTGGCTAGTGCCACTGAGGAACTAATTCTGCTAAACTTAAACTAATTTAGATGTAAATAGCCATGTGTGACTAGTGGCTGTGATATGAGGGCCAACCTACACAAAGGAATATTTTGCAACTGGAAACAGGAAAGGAGGACCTGTATGTACTGATCAAAAAAGTACTTTTGGGGCGCCTGGCTGGCTCAGTCGGTGGAGTGACTCTTGATCTCGGGGATGTAGGTTCAAGCCCCACGTTGGGGGTAGAGATTATTTTTAAAAATAAAATCTTTTTTTTCTTTTTAAGTATTTTT
>RCUC01117671.1:0-14538 GCA_003697995.1 Taxidea taxus jeffersonii
CCCCAGGTGCCATGATCTTTTTAACCAGTGTTCTTCGGGTGAACATATTAGGTCATTTATTATATTTCCTTGGAGCAGATAAATTTCCAAGCAGCTTAAGCAAAAGATAAAGGGCTTTTATTATCAGATTTTGACTAAAAGTTGCTATTTTCGGTATCTTTTGGTTTTGGAATTTCTGTAGAAACACTTGGCAACATTCGTTTGGCGGCAGTGACATTCACGGAGCCTGAGTGCACTTAGCAGTGCTCTGGTTTACCTTCTTTTATACCAGGAAGTCAGAGGTCCAGAGAGGTGAATTAACATGCTCAAGGGCACACAGGGGCAGAAATGGGATTAAAACCTGGCCCCTCCGTTTAGAACTCTTGGCTTCTAGATTTTCTTGGCTGTGACTTCTGCTGTAATTGTGTTAGAGCTGGTGAATAGTAGCAATGAAAAAAGAGTTTTTTCCTATGTGGGAAGCATTTAAAAATTATGTAAAGAACATAATTCCACTTAACCCCAGTAAGAATCTTCTGTGAGCTTATCCCATATTACATAACTTAAAGGTCTGAGACATTTCTCAATGAAATGGATATTGAAGTCCCTGCATGTATTCTTACGGGCTATAAGCTGTAACTCATGTTTGTATTCCTAATAAAGTGGGTGCTCTTGGCCTTGGTTATCAAAGTGGCAGTGTGCTGACCTGGATTCTAGAACCAGAGTAGTGGCTGAGTGTAAAAACAAATAGAGATTTCAAAGGATGGAGTCTCAGATTCTTCTAACCAATTAATCACGGATAAATGATGAAGAACTATGATTCAGCTGTGACTGATGTTATAGGACAGGATAAAGGAAAAACATCATGTCATGAGTATTAACCGAATTTGGGTGATAAGGAGAGAATGAGTTTAGATAAGATGAATTTTCAGGCGTAATACATCCAGGATTTTTTAAACTATACCCAGAAAAATTCATAGCATTTGAGGTTTAAAGGGACCTCAGAAATCATCTCATCTGACTCCTTTATTTTGTAGCTCTATGTAAGTGACCAAGGTCATTTCCTTGGTTCCTAGCAGAACTAAGGCTACAACCTCAGGCTCTTGGAATCCATGTCTAGTGCATGTGACTCTTGATCTCAGGGTTGTGAGTTCAAGTCCCATGTTGGGTATAGAGAATAACTTCAATAAAAACTTTTTAAAAAATTGATTAGGGGCGCCTGGGTGGCTCAGTGGGTTAAGCCTTTGCCTTCGACTCAGGTCATGATCTCAGGGTCCTGGGATCGAGCCCCGCATCGGGCTCTCTGCTCAGCAGGGAGCCTACTTCCTACCCCCTCTCTCTCTGCCTGCCTCTCTGCCTACTTGTGATCTCTCTCTGTCAAATAAATAAAATCTTTTAAAAAAATTGTTTAAAGTAAGCTCTGTGATCAGTGTGGGGCTTGAACTCAAGACCGTGAGATCAGAAGTCACATGCTCTCCTGACTGAGCCAGCCAGCCCCCCACTTTCCTCTCTTTCCAGACTGTCTTTACCATTGCAGGATTCATTCATTCATTTCATAAGTGAGTACCTATTAGACATGGACCATGTGCCAGGTTCAGTGCGGGATGCTGAAAATATAACCAGGACTAAGTCACACATAGCTCCTTCCTTCTCACAGTCCATAGTTAAACAGAACATCAAGTGATTACAGTAGGACTTGGGCTAGACACCCGGGGAAGCTCCTAGCAGGTGAAGCTAACTTTATCTAGGCCTGCCAGAAGAAGTGCTGGTTTAGCTGGAATCTCAGGATATGTGGAGTTAGCCAGGAAACAGAAAATGTTCCAGGCATAGAAAATAGCCTGGGAAAGCCTGGAGCTAGGGAGAGGATGGCTCTTTCAAGGAAACAAAAGAATTTTTAATATGCCTGAGCATAGAAGGTAGACAGGTGCTAGCAAGAAGGAGAGTGATCACAGGTACCCAGGCAGACCGGGGTCCCTTTCCTTGGCCCCCTATATAAGGGGGCACTGTGTGCTCCAGTATGTCGTTCTTGGGTGGCGCCCATTCACAGAATGTGTTGTCCCGTCCAAGATGTCATGGTCTCTGTAAATAGGGTCAAGCCAAGGGAAAGTGAATTTGTCAGCATCTAAGTGATGTCGCTGGATGCCCAGCACAGACCAAGATCTCCACCTCAGGGAAGTGCTGATCTTCTACGTAGTCCACAGGTGATTTCCTTGGCTCGCCAAAATGAGGGCAATAGTCTCTCTTGCCAAAATAGCCCACTCTATTTCAGAATTTTGCCTCTGCATATGGGTTCCAACTTTATAATGAGTCATGGAAGGAAAAGAATCTTCTTAGTAGAAATATTCCTGACCACCAGTTTTATTAGAATTGTTTTCCTTTGGAGTTGGAGATACCTGTATTAATTATAATGAAAAGTGCCACTTTGAACCTCAAAAAGTTTTAAATATATTTTTTGATTGAAGTGAAGGCAGTTCATTGCACTTAGATTTGTTTTCACTGACCTAGTGAGATTAAATGCAGTTATTATAGGGGCGCCTGGGTGGCTCCGTGGGTATAGCGTCCACCTCTTGATTTCCGCTCAGGTCGTGATCTCAGGGTGGTGAGATCCATCCCAGAGTCATCTTCCCTGCTGGATGTGAAGCCTGCTTAAGATTCTATATTTGCATCTCTCCCCATCTCTAAAAAACAAATAAAAGCAATTATTATAGCAAAGAGGAGGGGTGTAGTACATATATATTGGGGGGGACAGGGAGAGGGAGAGAGAATGTCAAGCAGATTCCCCACTGAGCGCAGAACAGAGTCAGGCTCCATCTCAGAGCCCTGAGATCTTGAGATCAAGACCTGAGCGCTCCAGAGGAGGGGCCGAGGCATTATTAATAGAACAAGATATTTCATTTACTTAAAGCCACACTAAAGAGACCCATTTTGACTATTCAGTAAGAACGGGGCAGAATATGAATAAAATTGTTTGGTTAGAATGCAGCCATCAAATTATATTCGGTATTCATTTTTGAGGCCCTCAAGAAGAATTGCTTTTAGCTGCAGTTTAAGACAGCTTAACCAAGAAGAAACTTATTTCACCTAACTTGTTTCACCTAAAATGTTGTTCAGTGGTTCCGCAATGTCAGGATCAACATCTCTATTTTCTTAGCTCCCTCCTCATGACTGTTGCCTCCTGATCTCACCATTGCTCCCACAGGCAGGAAAAAAAAAGAAAGGGGTGGGTGGGTGGGTGGTGCCAACTCACAAAGCTTACATCTCCTCGGCTAACTCGCAGTCACATGGCTAGCTACCTGCAAGGGAGGCTAGGGAATTGAGTGACTTCTCCAGTCTCCAGGACGTGCAGATAGGAGAGAGAGTTTTTCGATAGTATCTGACCCAGAGAGGGTCAAACCCTTAATTCTCAAAAGCTGATATTAGCTGCTTATAAATCAGGGGAGTATATATCCTTTAACAAGTCTGATCTTGCAACAGAGGTTGATACTTTCTTTCTCTTTCATGACACGTGTGGGTTTTGGTAATGATTACCTATTTTGTAATTATTTCAGTTAAACACTTTGAAGTCGCTTTGGACATAATTTGATTTTGATGTTAAATGATGTAATTTTCAGTGATAATATATCGAGAAAGAATGTCTCGACTCGACATACGGCTTTTATATATTTAAAATGTGTTAACAAAAGGTTAATATTTTCATTCGTACAGTTGTGGTAGGTATTGCCAAGGTGATACTAAGTAAACTTGAATTTCCCTTGTGTTTCTCTCTCACACTACAAAATGCGGAAGTCAATGAAGCTATTTTAGAAAGTTTTGTAAGAGGCGCCTGGGTGGCTCAGTTGGTTAAGTGCCTGCCTTCAGTTCAGGTAGTGATCTCAAGGTCCTGGGATCAAGTCCTGCCTTGGACTCCCTGCTCAGTGGGGAGTCTGCTTCTCCCTCTCCCCTTGGTCCCCCCCTGACCTGCTCATGCAGTGTCTCCCTGTCAAATAAATAAATAAAATCTTTTTTTTTTAATGATTTTTTAAAAGAATGCTTCCATAAAAAAACAGATTAGAACTTGTATGTAAAAAGTTAAAAGATTAAATCATTTGTACATTACAAAAAACATCAAAGGGATCAAATTCAAGAATAACAGATGAAAGACCTAGCCTTCCACCACTCCCCTGTTCCTGTACTGTGAATCCACATTCTTCTTTTGGCTTCCTTGAAAGCAAGCTTGAAGATCTTGCTGGCCTCTTGCCACACTGATAAGCACTTACTGAGAACTGGTGTTGTGAATGGCGTTCAGCTGGAAATGTTTTGTCATAGATCCATACTCCACTCCCGTAGTAGCTGTGGTGGTCTTTGAGCTACAAAACTCACTAAAAAGTGCTGTTCTGTAGTTGTCTCCTTAAGAAGGCAGTGATGTGCTAAATCAATTTTCACTCATAATAGGTAATGTTTTGATAAGTTCTTTTTAAGGATTTTATTTGTCAGAGCACAAGTGGGGGAGCTGCAGAAGCAGAGAGAGAAACAGACTTCCCGCTGAGCAGACAGCCTGATGCGGGACTCGAGCCCAGGACTCTGGGATCATGACCTGAGCGGAAGGCAGAAGCTTAACTGACTGAGCCACCTGGGCATTCCATGTTTTGATAAGTTTTTAAAAGTTAGCTGTAACTCACAAGTTTCACATAGCTGAAGTTTTTACTACATGAAGTTGTGTTTTAATGTAGGAATCTGTTTTCTCCCAAACATGGGAAGTACATCATATATTACAGTTTGGAGTTGGATTCAGGATAGGAAGCATAGCAGTGTCTTTTACCAGGAGCAACTAGAGGGCTGTGGCAAGAAAATTTACTATGTAAATATAATGTAAATGTAATATGTAAAAAATAACTATGTAATTAGAACAATTGAAATATTCTGATTGAGTTTTGGTTAATACAGAACCACCCTATAAATAAAACAATATAGATTTTAATACTTGGTGTTAGCTCTAAAGCATGTTTTAGAGCTAAAAATGTTTTATTAATAGTATATGCATGTTATTTATTAGGTAAAAAGATATCAGATGTGGTTTTAAGTGTTTCCAACATTGAACATCATTTTTCTGTGTTTGTCTTAAGTGATATGTTGAGTTATTTTAGCCTGTGAGTGTTACTTTTATAAATAGCAATTATCCAGCTCTTAGGAAAACTAGGACTAATAGATCTTTCTTGTGGGTGAGAGACGTCTTTTTCCCTTCGTTCCCTGGTGACCTGAGTTGGAGGCCCGGTCTCTTCAGTTTCTTTTCCTTAACTGGTTAGTACTTTGAGAATAAACTTCTCTTTCCTGTGTTTTGTGTCATAGAAGTTTCTAATGTTGATTGTTTTAATTGGCTATTTTTTGTTTCAACTGTAGGATACTCTGTGGTCTTTAATACACATTTTTGACCCACTTTGGCACATTTGGGCACATTCCCCACCCCCACGTTCAGGTCTTTTGTCTGCACGTGCCTGGGTTCAGCTCTGCCGTTTTCCTGGGTCTCCTATGTGGCAACATGGGTTTGCAGCAACACAGATGCAGTCCTTCGGGATGCTATCTGCGGCCGTGAATGAGCCCTGACCCACAGGGGATGGCCTCACGGACACAATGGTGACCTCACATGAGCTGGCTAGCTCAAGACGTAAAAGTCACAGAAGAGATAGTGTTCAAAAATTCCAGGCTAGCAAATGTGCTTGAGGTAGGCACTACGAAGGGAAGGTCCTTGTAGAATTTGGTCTTGTTTTGGAATAAGTTCCAAGTGGTGACAAAATGTTACTCTCAGTGCTGTATTCTTCTCTGTGTTAAATAAAAAAGGCACCATGGGAGGGGGGGTGTATGTCACAATTGCTGAAACCCAAAGAACTGGTTGGTATAAGCAGGTTTGGGGATGTCGAGCAGTTTTTTAGCTCCCTATTAACTTGGGTAAGTCAAAATGATCATTCAGACCAAAACAGAAGTCCACATGAAGGCTAGAATTTAATATTTTAATTAATTTATTTAATAATGAAGGGGAAAAGCCCATAGCAATGACTGGTGTCTTGAGAAACAGCGTCTCATTCACATAGGTGGGAACTTGGTGGATAACCTTTCCTTGTGCTCTGAAAAATCCTATCCAATTTGCTCATATAAAGTGAGTATAACAATACTTGTTTCCTGTTTAAGTTGATTTTTCCTCTGTTTTTTGATGAAATTCCACTGTATCTGATGAAATTTTGATGTTAGATGATTACAGTTAAAATATTTAACATTCAGTATCTTCAGAATTGTTAACGCTACAGGACAAAAATTGTATTACTTGCAGATTTTTTGCTCTATTCCATTTTTATGCGCTTTTAGTCCTGAAATTCATAAACTTATCATTAAGGTGAACTTCTAGATTATGTAGAGAACCGATGAATCGAGGGAGGTTAATATCTTCTTAAAAGTATTTCTGGATGTAATGAATTTGTTTTCTTTGTAGTTAGTAGTCCATTTTAAGAACATGAGAAACGTGCTTATTTTCTGCCAGGTACATGTAAAATGGTTAAGGTCAAGTTTGGAGTTTTGTTTTTTGTTGTTGTTTTCATTTTTTTTGTTTGTTTTTGAGAAAAAAAATTATTCTGAAATGGGAGTTTTTAATATGAATATACCTTCTGTTTTGTAATCTACTTAAAAAAATTTTTTTTAAGATTATTTATTTATTTATTTGTTTGACAGACAGAGATCACAACTAGGCAGAGAGGCAGGCAGAGAGAGAGGAGGAAGCAGGCTCCCTGCTGAGCAGAGAGTCCCATGTGGGGCTCGATCCCAGGTCCCTGAGATCATGACCTGAGCCGAAGACAGAGGCTTCAACCCACTGAGCCACCCAGGCACCCCTAAAATTTTTTTTTTAAATATTTTATTTATTTGAGGGAGTGTGCAAGTGAGAGAGAGCACAAACAGCCGCGGGGCTTGGGGGGCAGAAGCAGACTCCCCCCTGAGCAGGGAGCCTGACCAGTCTCAGTCCAGGATGCCGCAGTCATCACCTGAGCTAAAGGTCATCACCAGACAGTTAGCCAACTGAGCCACCCAAGTGCCCTGACTTTTAAAATGCAACGTAAAACCCTTTTACATGTAATACAAACCATTGCAAACAAGTTCTGATTATATATGGTAATGACTAAATATTTCTGACAAAATACAGTAATGCAAAATATTAAATGTTGAGGTGTCTTAAAGTCTCACCCTCCACCCCAAAAAGAGTTAGCTTGCGTAATTTTAATAGTCTTCCTATCACTTTCCTGGGCTTGAATGGTTTCATATAAAGAAATGCCATACCTGCCTAGGCTACAAAAAATTGTGTGTGGCTTTTTATTTTTTTTAAAGATTTTATTTATTTATTCGTCAGAGATCACAAGTAGGCAAAGAGGCAGGCAGAGAGAGAGAGAGGAAGCAGGCTCCCCGCTGAGCAGAGAGCCCGATGCGGGGCTCGATCCCAGGACCCTGGGATCATGACCTGAGCCGAAGGCAGAGGCTTTAACCCACTGAGCCACCCAGATGCCCCTGTATGTGGCTTTTAAATTGTGATTACTATCTTTTAGAGTAAACAAATAATTAAAGGAACACTACAAATGTTTAAAGAAATTTAAGGTAATAATTGATGACACGAATGACAAGTTAAACATCTTGGTGAGATGACACAGGTTACCATGGGTTTACTGTTCCACTGATGCAAATAAGAAGTGCAGGTTCATATGCTTGTGTTAGGGGCAGTATTCAGGACAGTAGCAGATAAAGAGCTGATTGCTTCTCAGGCAAAAGACACTGCAGGTGATTAAATTTGGAGAGTGTTACAGAGCAGGTGAGTTTAGAATGGACCCTTTTTGGAGCAGGAAGAGCTGTGTCAGAGAATGTCCTAACGCCTTCCTCGTGGTGTCCCACACCAGATGCTTCCCCTTTCTCCGCCCTCGCTCTCATTCCCACGTGCTCATCTACTCCTCTTCTGTTATTTCCTAGCTGGAAACTCGTGACTCTTCCTGGGCTCCCTTTGATCCAACTGGTCACAAAGTCCCCCTCTTCTGCCTCGTAAACACACCATTTCCTGCCTGTTCTCACTGCTGCTAACCCATGGCTTCTCTTCCTGGGCCTTCCTCCTGACCTCCCTGGGCACCTCTCCTCTCTTTCACGGTGCCCCCAGACCCCAGCTCTGCCACCTCCATGGTAAAACCTCATGTGGCATGTGTGTCATCACCCTGATTATGCCTCAGCCCCCTCATTGTGCCTTAACCTCGGGAGTATCAGGGCCCCCCTGTCCCCCCAGCACCTCTGCTGGCCTTTACTCCTTCTCTGTCTCCCAGATGTGCACATGCCCATGCAAACTCTGCCTCCCGAACCCTTTTCTGACTGCCCCGGCTCTAGGTGTTTCTCCACCTGGACTCACCACACTCTGCACGCGATTTTGTTAGCTAATTATCAAATCATATTGCCATTACTGGTGGCCTCTCCCTCTCAGATGCATGCAAGTTCCTTAAGAGCAGGGAGCAGTTTGTCAGGAGCACATCCAACTGACATTGACTGAACAGTAGACATCTGGGTGATTGGTTATAACTGAGTCCTCCCTCTTATTAGAACATGTATTTCCCAATAATTTCCTTTTAATGCTTTGTTTTCATGGGATATCCCAGCATGAGCATCCATCAGCCAATGCCTAGGAAATGGACTGAAAGAACTTACGTAGAGATAGGTATCCCTATTAAGGATTTGGGGAGTACTGGGTCACATTAAGGCAGGAAGAAGGAAATCGGTTGTCTGTCCAACCCATTAGTTCATTACCTATGCTTTATGACCCCACATGTATTAGTTTTCAGTGCAGTTAGGTAGATTCTGTGCGAGCTGAACAGAAAGAGATGAATACTGGGGAACCGTGATTCACCCAAGCTGCTGGCAGTCTTCATGCATGCCTGTCCAACAGCACCTTCTCTCCATGCCTCCCCTCCCGCACCCCAAGACACCACTACAGGTCCTTCCATCACCCAGCAAAGTTACCATGGTAGATTTTGGGAAAATATTTGGTGAGCAAATGACTTGGTTAATAGGCAGGCAAAAAAACTAGGCATGTTACTAAACGCAGTATATAGTTTTGCGTTTTGTGGAAGCCAAGATAGACTATTCTTGAGGTCTTGTCTCTTATTTGACTTTCCTATTTGGAAAGCCAGCACATTCAATAAACGGCTTGTTTGGCTGTAAGATGGATGTGTCTCCAGCAGCTAGTGGGTCGATCCGTGTCTTAAGGGTTGAGCTTTTCTCAAAACCCTTTTTGTCTTGACTTGGGGATCTGTATGTCTGAGTGACTAGAGCCTGAAAAGAGGGCCTATTTCCTTTTTACCTAACTACCTTCTTCAAGATGATGATCAATAAGTTCATTAGGCTAGTTTGAAATTTTATTAAACTGAGGTTTTAGAGTAGAAGGAACAAAAATAGCAAACAGTTGGTTTTCAAGTAAGTACATGTCTTTGATTCATGACTTTTGTTTACCTGATGGAGGTTTCAGTTTCATTAGAGTAACTCCCAGGACGACTGGATCAGACATGATATTGGTAATTATCTTGTTGATGAATGTCCAAATTTATGTAGAAGGAAATATGCAATTTTAAGGGTTTCTAAGTTGATTCTTTGAAATCACATGTCCTGTTAATGGGTATAATAAATTATTTTGTATTTTTATTGTTTTATTTATTTTATTTATTTTTTTATTGTGTTATGTTAGTCACCATAAAATACATCATTAGTTTTTGATGTAGTGTTCCAAGATTCATTGTTTATGTACAACACCCGGTTGAATACAGCTGCATTACCAAAACAGTAACATGTTAAAAAAAGGGGACTCAGGGGCAAATTTGATTCATATTTAATTTCCTATAAATCATGGTTCCTGTAGAGTTTAAGGGAAACTGTTTTAGTTATGAAGTACCCTATTTATGAGCATTTTGGCTTTGAGCATCATTGGAGATTTTTGCATCATCTCTGATCTTCAGTTGGGCCAGGAGTGAGGAGGGGGGAAAGAAGCTCAAACTAGGTCATCAGCTACCATGTGGCATGATTTTGTCCCTAGGGAGCACAGTATATGGAGCGGAAGATTGAGGCCACAACTTGATTTCCCAGCTCTAGGTAGAGGGCAGTCTGTTTGCTTATTTGCTCTTACGTTTGAATTTTTTTTTACATTGAATTTTGCGTTTGCTTATTTGCTCTTACCTTGAAGACCTGTACTCTTAGAATACGTCAGTGTTTTGTTTCCTCAAGTCTGAATGTATTTTGAGTTGTCACATACAACAAAACCTATATTATTTAGATCTTCATCTCTATTCCCCAGGGAAGAAACATGGATTAATTATATTTTTATAACTGTTAATGATTTAGGTGCTCAGAATTCAGTTTAACCACCTTTATTATTTTTTTAAAGATTTTATTTATTTATTTGTCAGAGAGCTCATGCACACATAAGCGAGCTCGAGCACAAGCAAGGGGGAGCAGCAGGCAGAGGGAGAAGCAGGGTCCCCGATCTCAGCACCCTGGGACCACAACCTGAGCCGAAGACGATGCTTAACTGACTGAGCCACTCAAGCATCCCCAATTTAACCACCTTTAAAAAAAATACTCTTTAATTTTGAAAAGGTGATATTTTTACACCATGATTAAAAAGTAAAGAAAATATATCAGAACATCTTATTTAACCCTAACCTGTCTGGTTCCTATTCTCTTTTCGAAAAGGTACACATTGTTAGTACTTGTATGTGTATTATGGAATAATTTTGTTATGAATTTATAGAAACACATTTATAGCACAAATAGAAAATGTGCTTATATTTTCATCACACAGCAGAGCGTTCTGTCTACAGTCCTCTTTACTATGGTTTTCTCATTTACCACAGAGCGTGTCCTACTTCTCTGTTACAGCTGTGATATATCACTGTATAACTGTACCATACGTTTAACCAGTCTTCTATCTGGAGATTTGGGTTGTGTTTTGATCTTGTCCTTTGCAAACAAGTTTGCGGTGGGAGTCCTTCAGTTAACATCACTGCACGCCTGTGTAGGCCTCTCAGTAGGATAGATACTTGCTGACCAGCTATGAATTCAACAGTCGATGCTAGCATGTGTCAGAGAAGGCTTATCACTAAGCTTTTATTATTCTTTTTTTTTTTTTAAGATTTTATTTATTTATTTGACAGAGATCACAAGTAGGCAGAGAGGCAGGCAGAGAGAGAGGAGGAAGCAGGCTCCCCGCTGAGCAGAGAGCCCGATTCGGGGCTCCATCCCAGCTGGGATCATGACCTGAGCTGAAGGTAGAGGCTTTAACCCACTGAGCCACCCAAGCGCCCCTAAGCTTTCATTGTTCTTAAACATCAGTTTGAATGTATAAAGTTATGCAGACAGACTTGACCTGAATTGTTTTTTAAATGTTTGCATGAGATTCTTGGGGGGTTGCATGGAAAATCCTCGTGATGTACAGGTCTGACGATTTCAGTCACTACCTGAGGCGGAGCAGTGTTGTGGTCTAGGGGTGGCATTTGAGGTCTTCGTGGCTGGATCAGTAAGAGCTCACACCCATTCGAGGGGTTCCCCGACTCTTGAAACGCCTGTACTCCAGCCGTGATGAAAGCCTGAGAGAAGAGGCAGCTGTCATGGGATCAGCTGGCTTTTACTGGCGCACGCTGGTGCCGTCCCTCCCCCGCTCCCCTGGCAGGGGGTAGCACCTTAGTGAGACAGTAACCAGGCAACACACAGGCGAAAAGCAGCTAAGCACCAAGCGCCTTGCACAACTGGGGTGCGGTCAGACTCCGGCGGTTGTTTTCCAGGGTATACCTTAACAAAAACTACTTAACATTCATTCTAGAGTGATCTTAGCAGCATTCCTAATACAGTGTCGGGTCCTAGAGAGCTTTCGAAACTTCCAGAGAGTATACGTGCCCTGACACAGTTAACCGTTCCAAAATACGGGAGAACAGGGCTTTCCTAGGCACAGATGACACTTTGTTAATGATAAGCTAAAGCAACCAAAATATCATAAAGGAAATGTAGAGTTGCCAGTCTCACTTGTGGACGTAAGCCATCCGAATCCTCAGCAGCAAACTGGGGGACAGCTTACACGGTTGGACTGACATATCTGAGAAAAATGAAGTTTGTTTTCAGGGGTGAGATGGGGTTGTGAAATGGGTGAACAGGGTCAGAACAGGGACAAACTTCCCGTTATAAAATAAGCAGGTCCTGGGATGTAACGTACAGCATAGGACTAGAGTTGATAATACTGTATTGTGTATTTGAGACTTGTAAGAGAGGAGAACTTTAAAGTTCTCATAAGGGGAAAAAAAAAAAAAGGTAGCCATGTGTGCTAACATGTTAACTAGACTATTAGGGTGATCATTTCTCAGTATATACAACGAGTGAATCATTATGTTACACGTCTGAAACTAATATTAAATGTCAGTTATACTTCAAAAAATGGGGAGAGATTACATTTCAGAAGATTAAAAAAAAGTTTTTTAATTAAAAAGAAGAATATGTCTTAGGAATTTGAAGCCACTGTGGCTTATGAAAAGCCTTTAACAAAATGGGTAAAATTAAATAGAAGCTAGTAAAAACCATGATGGTTTCAGAGGCCTAATATAGAATCAGCAAATCCAACTTGTATTCCCTAAACATTTCAAAAACAGTGTGGACAGATTCTTTTTTTTTTATATATATTTTTTATTAACATTTAATGTATTATTTGCCCCAGGGGTACAGGTCTGTGAATCGCCAGGTTTACACACTTCACAGCACTCACCATAGCACATACCCTCCCCAATGTCCATAACCCAACCACCCTCTCCCTACGCACCCCCCCCCCCCCCGCAACCCTCAGGTTGTTTTGTGAGATTAAGAATCTCTTATGGTTACCAAAAGAGACTCTTAATGTCATAAAACAAACTGAGTTGAGGGGGGAGAGGGGTTGGGAGAGGGTGGTGGGGTTACATTATATGTTTAAATAAAAAAGCTTAAGGAAAAAAAAAAAAGAGTCTCTTATGGTTTGTCTCCCTCCTGATCCCATCTTGTTTCATTTATTCTTTTCCTACCCCCCAAGCCCCCATGTTGCTTCTCCACTTCCTCATATCAGGGAGATCATATGATAGTTGCAGTATGGACAAATTCTTAACATGATGTAGATGTTTTATTTTAAAATCTATGTACACTGAGAAACATAGCTAATCTTACACCAAGAGAAAAATAAAGCTGTCTCCTTTAAAATAATGTTAGTAATGGAATTAACCATCTAATAAGAAAAAAAGATAAGCAATATCAAGTAATTTATGCAAAAAACATTACTAGGAAATAGTTTTAAGTATAGTAAACTGTAAAAATGTAGTATGGTGAAAGAAATGTAGTTTATAAAGAAACCAAACATAATATGTAGCTATTGCTTAACTTTGGAATAAGAAATAATTTGAAGGAAAATATAAAATCTGGTGCTACAAAAGCAGTACCTGTATTTTGAACCTGAAGATGGAAAAACAATGTTTAATAAATTAATTAAATTTAAAATTAAATTAAAATTAATAAATTTATCTCCATATGAAATAATGTACTAGAACTTGACCAGTGAAATTCATTTGGAAGTCTCAGTAGGCAAGAATTTTAAAGAATGCTTTCTTCAAAAATGTTAGAATAAGGGGCGCCTGGGTGGCTCAGTGGGTTAAAGCCTCTGCCTTCGGCTCGGATCATGATCCCAGAGTCCTGGGATCGAGTCCCGCATTGGGGCTCTTTGCTCAGCAGGGAGCCTACTTCTCCCCTCCCCTCTCTGCCTGCCTCTCTGCCTACTTGTGTGATCTCTATCAAATAAATAAATAAAATCTTTAAAAAAAATAATTGTAATCTAACAGTTTTAAAACTCTGATATTTAATTGGTGTAGAAATTCTAGAGAGTCAAACATTGTTAAGGGATTCAAGGAATGATAAACTCAAAGCAATCTAGCAGTAAATAAATGAATATTTCAGTAGGTATTGGTAGGATATACAGGAGTTATGTCAGGAGAATGAATTTATATCTGCAGTATGTTACAGGAAATTCTAGATGGCCAAAGAGTCAAAAGCTGTTTTTGGCTGTTCTGTTTGTATAAGATTATATAAAACTATACACTTATATAACTTTGTATAAACTTCTATAAAATACAGATGTTTATCTACACAGGCCTGATAAGCATAAAGTAACATTTTATTACAATTATTGCATAAATGATTGCTTTTAGTTTTCTTTTTTTTTTTTTAAGGTTTTATTTATTTATTTGACAGACAGAGATCACACAAGTAGGCAGAGAGGCAAGGGGAGAATCAGGCTCCCTGCCCAGCGGAGAGCCCGATGCGGGACTCGATCCCAGGACCCTGGGATCATGACCTGAGCCGAAGGCAGAAGCTTAACCCACTGAGCCACCCAGGCGTCCCTGCTTTTAGTTTTCTGTTACATCTCCACCCCATCTCCACTTTCCAAGGTGGGTGGCAACGGTAGAGAATAGGTGTTGGAGGCCTCAGTTCTGACTTTGAATCTGTCCCATAGATGCCATCTGTGCATGG